>CM022701.1:2207737-2482173 GCA_012295165.1 Asparagus setaceus | reverse complement strand
GTTAATGTGGGGAGTGATTTTTAATGATTTATATAGGTTTATATCTAGGTATGATCATGGATTTACGTACTGTATATAAAAGCTATTCTTGAAGGAAGAGATGTCACCTCACGCTGAAGATCACTCTACATGGGTCATAATGAGCAAGCTAGCCGCTATTTACTAATTGAAGGGAGAATGAAGAAAAACTTTTGATAAACTTGACGATGATGATCTCGAAAGATTTGGACCACAATATAAAGAAGCATGGGTAGATGGATCATAGGCTTGTCCGACAAAGGGTAAAAATAATTTGTACAAAAGGGGCAGTTAGTATTGAGGCTTTGCACCCTACATATAATCAAGCAGTCACCTGAAGCAGGATTAGAGGATATATAAGCAGTGTGAATCCTGAATTTGTTATGTTGATCAGTCGAAAAATCAGGGAGAAGGATTTGAGCCTTAGTAAGTGGATTGAGGAGAAATACACTGCTGCCTTCCATCAACAACCATCCATACTCCATTGCTTTGATTTCGCATCCTTGAACTTCTTTCAGATTGATGTGATATAGCTTGTGCTTTGAAAAGTCATAGAAAGTGAATTGGCCTGTATCTGAAGCAAACTGGTCGAGCACCCAAGGAAACTGATTGCGTAAATAATTGATGTTGCAGTTTGATGTTGCAGATCTCCATGAGCTGCAGACTGCACTGAATCTGACATAGTCTGGGATATCGTCAGACTTGGCGGCGATCAACTCTAATAACTCTTGAGGAAGCTGAGACCAATCTCTTGCCATCATTTAAATTCTCAAGAGAATTGTTTATGGTTATGACATACACACTGTTAATATGAATAAGAAAAAACTCCAAGATCTGATAGGGTTCTAGTCCTACTGATATAGCAATTTATGGCAACGAAAATAATTTCAGAATTTGTTGAAAAGGAAAATTCTTGAGGTCATGATTAAATTTGAAATCCCAATTCTGATACCTTATCTCTCTAGATTCCAAGTTATAGATGTGCATTCTGATTTCCTTCCCTTGTATCATGATTTGTTCTGTTGAAATTTTAACTAATTCTACTTTTGTTTGTAAGGTAACTTATTGAAATCATGATTAAATTTGAAATTCCAATTTGATGCCTTATCTTCTCTAGATTCCTATATATAGATGTGCATTCTGATTTCCTTCACATGTATCATGATTTAATCTGTTGAAATTTTAACGTATTCTATCTTTATTTGTTTAAATTAAAAACAGGTATAAAATAAAAACTAGTATCTACTATCCCTATACACGCCACAGAAGGGCACTTCAATAAGATTATTCTCTTTACCAAATGTACATTGGTATTCATAGTGATTTCAAACTCATACAAAGTTACACCACCATGGGGTGTTTGTTTGTCTCAAGTGAAAGATGAAAGTGAGAAAGTGACTTTTTTAGATTTTAGTTGTTTTGCATTTAGCGTAAGCATAATGCTGAAATGCAGAAGTTTCCTATTTTGCCACATCATCTTCACATTACACTTTCAACAATAATTTCATTTTTTTCAAATAAACATTGTATTTCACTTGCATTTGCGAATTTGCTTGTACCTGAAATTAATGACAATGTTCTATATACCCTAAGTGTTTTACGTATGCTGGATATATGCAGACCAAATGGGTCCTAGATCCCGATTTTAACTCATTTCAAGCTTATTCTTCTGTGCATTCACTTGTTAAGACAATTTCTTACAACAAGATTGTGAAATTTTCCTTTTCATTCATTTTTGAAACGACAGATGTCGATACCCGCAATTACTAGTGAAAATTCTAAAAAAGGCACTTCAATCAGACTTTTCTCTGTACCCAATCAATTTCAGGTCAGCATCCAGTCATCAATCTTCGATGCGTCAAATTTCATATGGATTTCAAGCACTTACAAAGATCACACATACATTAAGTTCGCTGCAATGTTACTCAGGTTCATATCCATCATCAACATCATAGTTAAAAGAAAGATAACAAGAGAAATGTAAAGTACCATAAGTAATCAGCTTTTGGCATTCCATTTATGCAAAACATTATTACATCTAATAAACAAATCAATCCTCTCTTCAAACAGAGAGTTTGAAAACAATAGAAAGATGATCTCATCTACGAAACAAATCCATGTAAGTTCACCGCATACCAAAACCATCATAATATGTCATAAAAATGAATAATTTGTAACTAAACTAAATTCCCTTGGCAAGTTGCCGTGCCGACAAACTTTTATTCTTAAGACGTTCAAATATTTCAACTCCTCCATTTGCTATGTCGTAAACCATCATATCACGAGATATCACACGCTCGTTCAAGTAACCAAAAGGGTCACTACCAACAATATAAACATGGTTCCTCTTCAACAGAGGGTAATCACGGGCACGAACGCACGTGCAGTGGTTATAAGACATGAGCAACACTGCGTCAAAATTTAAACTTATTATATTTTTTATTTTTCAGGTAAATTATTGACATCATGATTATGTTTGAAATTCCAATTTGATACCTCATCTTCTCTACATTCCTAATTATAGATGTGCATTCTGATTTCCTTCGCTCGTATCATGATTTAATCTGTTGAAATTTGAACTTATTCTATTTTTATATGTTTAAATTAAAAACAGGCATAAAATTTTGAAAAAAAATTGATAACCCAACCGGAATCGGACCAAGACCGTGGGAATTATATTGGAACCTTCCAACCGTCCAGATTACCCTCGGTGGGTTAAATTAAAAACTAGTATCTACTATCCGTTATACATGCATGTGACAGAAGGGTACTTCAATAAGATTATTCTCTTAACCAAATGTACATTGGAATTCATATTGATTTCAAACTCATGCAAAGATTACACGACCTTATGTTGGTTCCAAGTTTGGTAGTAAAAAAATTTACCAAGAAGCAAAAATGAAAAGAAAAAAAAACAGGGCACTTTCAAAAGATCATTCTCTATATGAAATCTCATACAATGTCAATATCACATTATCAAGCTTTTTGTTCTCATTAATATCCATAAACGTGATTCATATCCATCATCAACATCATCATCATAGCTAAAATATAACAATCCATCATCAACATCATCATCATGGCTAAAATATAACAAGGGAAATGCAAATAAAATCAGCTTTTTGGGAATTTTATTTATGCATAAGCATTATTACATCTAACGAAACAAGTGCATCCTCTCTTTGACCGAAACAAAGTTTTGAAAACAAGCCCTCCAAATTATTGAAATAGAAGGTGACCACGTTAATTAGTCACCTCACCTAATAAATATATAATAAGCAAAAACAAACACAAAACAACCAAATAAAATACTAAGCAATTAAATAATAAAGATTGAAGAGGGAGGAGGGGGGGTTCCCTCTAGTTTTGCTCTAATTCATTGCGATCAGCTCCTGCTGCTGCTGTTGTTGTGGCCGTCTCCAACGCCGAGGGTGTTCTTCACGCTGTCGACTGCACCCTGTGCCATTTGCTTCGCTTGCTCCGCAGTCTGCAGTACATTAACGTGATCCAACACATTCAATTTTATCAGCTTTATTTATTACCAGAGAAACTATTTTAAACAACAAAAGAGAAGGCAAATGTAACTATTAGAGAGTGTGGGGGTATTTGTGGGAACCTGCTGAAGAAATCCAGCGGCCTGCTCCTTGCTCTCCTGGGCCGACTGGGCCGCATCTGACCTGTGGGCCTGAAGGCTGTCAGCTGAACCCATCAACTGGTCGGCCTGAGCCTGTACCCAAATAAGAAAAAAAAAAAAGGTCAGGTCCTAAAAAACGACAATAACAAAAAGTTTTTTTTAGATATTAGTCCACTACATCTTTAATACTTTGAAATAAGTGTCCGCAGGTCATAGAAAATTGCTATAATTAATTTTTCTTCAAACTAATCCCTTCATTCAGGAGTCGAAATAGCAAGATACCAGAATTAGGAGACCTAATAGCAATACCAATATTTTGAGGGACTCATTTCAAAGCATTGAATATGTAAGGGACTAAAGCGAAAAAAGCCCAATAGAAATTGACTTGCGGAGAAGCAGAATCGGAGAAACTCACCGCACCAACTCCTCGTGCATGGCCGGCATTGAATTGGTTCTGAGTGTTCGACATCTTTTTTTGGGGGAAAGAATTAAAGAGAAAGATATTATGGATTCAATTGTATTGATGAATATGGCTTTGTGTATTTGCTTCCTTATATAGAGGCACAGACCCCACGCTAGAATGACACGTGGCATACTATTATAAGAAGTGACACGTGTCATACCTTGGTTTGCTGAGACCCGGTAATTTTGCTTTGACTAGGTAAATGAACTGTTATTAACCATTCACTCATAATAAGGATCGAGTGCAGGACACGTGTATGTATCATCAAACATTAAAATTGTTGATCAGTTTGTTGATCAACATGTACTGTGTTTTGGTTTGAACTTGAATTCATGAAATAGAACACCATGCTTCCATAGCATCTATAAAGAGTGAAAACTACATAAAACCAAGTGCAAATGTTCAAATAAATAAACCACTTATTTAGTGATAAATCATAAAAGTGTATTGCATTATTGTCAATTAACACCATAGCAAACTCTATCATGTCTTGTGCGTAACTCATATTTGTGTTTGGTGCTTCACATGCAGCCATAGGAGTGTGATATAGGCCTTCTATAAATTTCTAAGACTGTTAAAGTAGCAATTCTAATAAAATTAGACAAAAATTGTTACTTCTTAATTAAAATGAATACAAAAGGGGCACTTATATATATAGGATAAGGATTTTTTATAAGTTGTAGAACATGGTAAGCTGATTTCAAATTCAACCATGCAGCTGCTAAAAACAAGTCCTTCAACATGACTTGTTTTTCGAGAGGGAGAGGGAAAAAGGGTGGCTCTTGAAATATATTGGCCGGTTCACTGCTAAATATAACTGGGCATTTAAAGGTATTAGCCCATGCCAGCTATTGGTGGGCTTTTCAATTATTTTTTCGGTATTTACTCATGCAAATGTCTTTAACTTTTATTTTTTTAAAAAATTTTCTGCATCAATGACAAAATAATCCTTATTTCTGACAGAAGATGAATTAATCCTGAACTTCATCTCCCGATACGCTGGTACTTACACGGTGATCCTGGAGTTCGAATGACAAATCACTATTGGAGTTACTCGTGTGATTATAATTAGTAATTTCCGGATCATTCGTGTAGATAAGTAGAATCCAAAATTCACCCGTGTAATGACATCATTCCTCAGGACATCCGGAATGTAATAAGTCCAAATATCTAAAGATAGGGTACTTTTTAAGCTTAGAACCCAAATCTTCTTCAATTGTGTACTAGACCTCAAAATCTTCGTATTTTTAAATTAGACCCAAAATATCCTAAGTCACTTTAAGGAGAGACACAGGGTTGGATTTGTTAGTAGTTACTCAAATTTTTGTTGTTATTGTTAATATATAATTTTTTGTTTAAACAGTTTTTTCTATTCCATTCAGTTCAGAATTGAATCGAAGATCGTAAGAGTCATATTGAATTTCCTAATCGTCTAGATTACCCGCAGTTGTTTCAACAGTTAAGCACTTGATGAAGAAAAGGAAGTGAGAAAATCAAAATAAAAGAGAGATGGGGACATATGAGGGATGAAAGAAAAGTTGGGAACTAGGAAGAGAAATAGTAAAGAAGAAAGCTTGGCTAGTGGGGCATGTAATTAATAATTGAGTTTGACTATACCACAGGATAAAAAAATTGGTTGAAACCTATCCAAAAGGATTTTTTGAAATTATACTAAAGAAGGCAAGGGTCTAATCTAGAAATTTGAAGGTTTGAGGGTTTATTATTCGACTAAGAAGATTCGGAGGTCTCATACGACAACAAGCGCATAAAGTAATAAAGGTTTTTTTTCCCCTTTTCTTTTTCTTTTTTTATTTTATTTATTTGGCTGACATAGCCTCAAAATCATCAATCAATGTTTATTAAATGCCTTCAAATCTTAAACTCTGGATTTTCCTACTCCAAATCCTCAACTTCACAATATACAACAGGGATTTTATCGGGTGAGTCAAGTTGTGTGAGTAGAATTGTAACTCTATCCTTCAACCAGTTAATACTCAACGTTGTTTATTTATGGGTAGAGAATTCCAAAGCTTAAGATTTGAGGAGTAATTTTATTAAGTATCAAGACCTGAGAGGTAATTTATGGTGCGTTTTGGCAAATGACAACTCATGCCTACACTTGTTCCTTAAACCGATTTTTGAAAAGTATTGTAGACCAACTCTCTCTTGGTCCACAACTAAACTAGTTTAGAGGACTAAAAATGAATTGAAATAAATTGGTTAACTTATGGATTATTTTTTTACCAATCAGCAAAACACAGTTTTAAACCTGATCAAGTTTAAACCTAGTTCAGTTTTAGAAAATTACCAAAATCCTCGTCATATGTTTTTCACATTTGGGTCCTGTCGGGACCAAGAACTAACCCTAACTCGAGCCGGACGGAATAAAAATCCTCTTCTTCTCTCTCAAACCAAACCCCTCGTGCTAGTTCGGTTCGGTTCGGTTCGAGTTCGAATTAAAGCTGGACCGCTCACTGAATGGGTCTCTGCTAAAATAAACCTCGATAAACCTCTTTCAATCACGACCACCACTCAAATCTTCAGACTAAAAACTTCGTTCGAGAGGGGGATAAGGCGTCGCCTCGCGTCGCTGCTGTGATTTGAGAAAAGATGGGTTACTTTGCTCTTTGATATCGATCGAATCGTGTAAGTACTAAGTATCCTCTCTTTTAATAATGGGTTTTCTTCAAAATTGCTTCTTTTCTCGCCCTTTTGGAGTTCATTGGCTTTACGCAAAATCCCATTTTTTAAAAATTGATTTTAATTGCGAGAAATTTGATTTGATGGTTTTTAAGACGTGCCCTTTATTTCATTTGCATTATGAGTGCTAAGTAATAATGCTAGACTCTTAATGATTGAATTGATTTGCTTGACAATATGTGACACTAGGTAATTTAATTGAAAACTGGATAATTTAATGCACTCCCTTCTTGAAAATTATATTTTGTTTTCAGTGCTGTAATCTCCTCTGAATTTTGAGTTTCTCGTGATCCAGAATTGTGCATTGCTTGTATGCATTTAGCTGCGTAATCCATTTAGTTTCTTTGTGACTAAATGACCTCGTGATTATTTAACTAATGTGGTTCATATGTTGATACTTGTAAAAGGAAGTACTTTTAGAACTCATTTGAAAATTGTAACTGAGAATGTATCTTTATTGCCCTTCAGAAGCTACTGAAGGAGCATAGTGGATAGGCTCAGGATTTTTGTTCTTTGCTTCCTACATATTCTCTGCTGTTTATATTCTCCTACGCAGTAAAAAGTTCCTTCTCTTTCGATTCAGCTCATAGCTTAGTTGCTAGTTAAGCAAAAATAATATGCATGAAATAAAATGATCATGAGTTTTGTTATAGTTATTCTAGGTAGCTTATTTTTACTAAGTCCACTAACATTATCATCTAATGAATTGAAATTCATCATATTCTTTTGTCCCGCAGAAGTCGTGACTTAGAAACCACTTGGACGACAAATACAAAATTTCAAGTTTCAGAGAGGTACTCATGGCCTCATTCTGTTTCCGAGGCATCCGAACCAACCAAGTATTCCTATACCCATTAGCTCTCTTTTCGAGGAAACGCGGTGCTGTATTTTGCACTCTACAAAGCCCACAGACTGAGATTAAAACTCAGTCAGACAGTCAAAAACCCCAAAAAGAAGCAAAGAAGTCTTCTCAAATCGAAACTAGAAAGCGACAAGAGCAAAATACACATGGATTTGAGGCAGTCATTGGTATCGAGACTCATGTACAGTTATCCACTCTTACTAAGGCCTTTTGCAGCTGCCCTTATCTCTACGGGTCACAACCTAATACTACTATATGTCCAATATGCATGGGTCTTCCGGGGACTCTGCCAGTTGTAAACTCAAAGGTTGTTGAGTTTGCGGTGAAATTGGGTCTTGCACTGAACTGCAAACTTTCAATGTCATCGAAGTTTGATAGGAAGCAATACTTCTATCCTGACCTCCCAAAGGGTTATCAGATATCACAGTTTGATATACCGATAGCAAGCGGAGGATTCATCGATTTGGATCTTCCTGTAGAGTTTGGTGGTGGGCATCGAAGATTTGGGATAACCAGAGTTCACATGGAAGAAGATGCAGGAAAGTTGCTTCATTCAGACTCGGGGAGTTACTCGCAGGTTTCTTCCTGTTAATCATTTTTGGATTAATTATGTACAAGTACCCTGGAGTATGATGTAATTACACGGGTGACTTTGGAGTCTGTGTATCTACATGGGTAGCTCTTGAGACTGTTGATTGTATCTACGGGTAACCTCGAGAAGGAAAAATAAATAGACTTTGGGGTCATCCGTAATTACAATCAATATCTCTGGGTTATCTGATTAGCTACACAGACTATAGGTTCACCCGCAATCACATCATACCTCAGGGTACCTAATCCATCATCTTTGGTCCTTCTATTTTATGTACATCCTTTCATACACACACAAAAAAACTTTTGTCTGCATTGGAGTATTTCATCACGTGAATTTTTAGCTATATCCCATCATACTGTATAGATATAGTTATATATCGCTCAATTTTTATTTGAAAATTTCCAGTTCTCTTTAGATATGGTACTTTTTTGCTTGTACAGGTTGACCTCAATAGAGCAGGAGTGCCTTTGCTGGAGATTGTTTCTGAGCCTGATATGAGAACAGGACTTGAGGCTGCAGAGTATGCCTCTGAAGTACAGAGGGTTGTCAGATATTTGGGGATAAGTAACGGGAACATGCAAGAAGGATCTCTTCGTTGCGATGTGAATGTTTCTGTCCGACCAATTGGGCAGTCAAAATTTGGAACAAAGGTAAAAAAAAAACCACCTTTCTTTATAAGGTTGAATGCATAGTTTTAGAAGTTTGCATTCCATAGTTGATATTCACCATGTTTCCTGAATTCAACCTTGGACATCTTATATGTTCGTGTTGCTTTATGTTTCTGGTTGTAATGTATTATGTTCTTTTAGAGAGTTGTGTGAGCCAAATTCCAGTTTGGGAGTGGATATTGTTATATCATATTTTTATAGTTGCTTGACACCTCCAATTTATGTTTACTTGTAGTTTCACATCTTTATTTCTGGATCCTCCTCATCAACCTTCACATAGTCTATATGATCATAATATGTAAATGAGTGTAGTCCAGTTCGCATGCTCTATTGCTTGTAAATTGTTATATGTTTCATTTTATACTACTTCTGTGTGATATTATGAATTCACTTTACTCATAAAACCTCGTCTCTAATTATAGAACGGGCTTTTCTCGTTTTTCCATGTGCTTTGAGGTTTTATTTCTTGTTCTTACATTTGACTCTAAATTGAATCACTATGTTTAAATCATAGCCACCATTTGGCTTTCTTAGACAGATTATAGTTCGATTTTGCAAACAGTGACATGTTTCTGTGCTGATACACTGGGTAATAGTTATGGTAGCCTTGTCATAATTATTGTTCAACTATTAGCAGTGTCACTTCTAGTAACAATTATCTATCATTGACTTTAATCTTTTAATGTGCATATATCTATCAGTACCACACTTTTGAGACAATTGAAGTACCCACTAGTTGTCACAAAAATATCTATGCTCAGTTATTTTGATATTATGAATGTTCGTAGGTTGCTGGATATGAGGCTCTTTTATGAGGAGAACACGAGAAACTTTGTGTTTTCTCTTTGGAGATGAATTCTAAAACCAAATGCTTAAATTTTGTATCTCTAATCTTTATCCAGTCTGAAGTTTTCTTCCTTTCTCTTGGATCTTTTGCATGTGTAATGATTCATAGTATCTTATTTTGCCTGTTCTGCTCAGCAATTTTTTAGCCTCAAGACCAATATCTAGAGACATGTTGAATCAAGCATCGAGTAAATCTCTCTTATGGAACTCGCACAGATTCTATTTTTAGGGAAGGTCTTTTCTGGGACCATTGCCTCTCTTTGTTGTAGAACTTTTGATGCTCAAATTGATGTATGGCTGATGAACTGATGCTCCTTTACTCTGGATCATAGTTCTGGAGTACTAGAATAATAATTATGTGAAATATTTGTTAGTGGCCACTGGCCAGAAGGGATGCATCATATGTGTATTCACAGAATTCATCCTTCCTGCAAGACTTTCATAGCTATCATTGCTTCTGTTTCTTCTATTCCTTTCTTCCTGCAACACTTTCATTATAATCATTGTTTCTGTTTCTTTCTCCATTTGTGTAATCGTTCTCATATATTATCAGTCAACGTAGAAAAGATAATGTTGTCTAGGTATCTTGGTCTTAGGTTTTAATGTTGGCCTGAAAATTTTAGAAGGACAAACAATAAAGAGATGTGCATGAAGCAATTTTTTGAAGGACATTTTTCTTTATCATTATTTTGTGTCTTATGTTTCTGGTAGTGACCTTTCAAAGAACTAGATGTGTGATAATTGTTATATATTTTCTTAATCTACAGGTTGAAATAAAGAACATGAATTCATTTTCTGCAATGAACCGGGCTATTGATTATGAGATTTCCAGACAGATTCTTCTTCACAGTGAAGGTCAAAGTGATCAAATTGTACAAGAAACTCGACTTTGGGAGGATGGTGCTCAGGTGAGACCTTTAGTTTTTTTTTTTCATATTAATATTAATATTTCTCCATAAGTGATTAACAATATTGTAGCTTAATTCATCGACCTTGTATTATCTAGAAAACTTTTACTATGCGGAAAAAAGAAGGGCTCGCCGACTATAGATACTTTCCTGAACCCGACCTTCCTGAAGTTATTCTCACAGAAGATTATGTTGACAATATTAGAAAATCATTACCAGAGCTTCCGGAAGCAAAGCGCCGGCGTTATGAAAATATGGGCCTTAGCATGCAAGATGTCCTCTTCCTTGCTAATGATGTCAATGTAAGCGGTCATTTGTGAAAACATTGTTTCCCAAAATAGAGAAAACAATGATGATGTTGTGAACTAACCTTCGAACTTTATTGAATTGGTCAGGTTGCAGATTTTTTTGATTCTGCTTTGCAAAATGGTGCTGATGTGAAGTTGGCTGCCAATTGGATTATGGGTGATATTGCAGCTTACCTTAAGAATGAAAAGCTCTCAATAAATGAGATCAAACTCACTCCAAAAGAGCTTGCTGAGCTCATAGCTTCAATAAAAGATGGTACCATCAGTGGAAAAATTGGGAAGGAGGTGAGTCTTGTGCATAGAGCTTTTGGTCTTCCATCACTTGTATTTTATTTCCCATTATTAAGATATTTTTGCTTTTCAGCAAGGTTTGCAGAGCTCATATTACACTTTAACGCTGCATTGGTGTAGTTATTGACATTTTATATTTGTCAGTACTTGTTAACCTGTACTCCTTTTTGCTTCCTTTACAATTTTCTTTGATACCATGAATATTGGGTGGGGCACACTAGTATGACTTGAACCACTCTGATCATGTTCTGCTTTGATTACTTATATAAGGGGCTGTTTGGTTGGTCAATTTTATAGATTAGGATTATGATTTGGCTCTGACAGGGGTAGAATCGTAAATAACGAAATCTAACTAAATCCTAATACAGTGTTTGGATTACCAAAATTTATAGATTTGGTTATCTATAAAGGGCTTTGGAGGTGTATTTTCGGATTTCTCCAGATATCAACTTCGATTTGGGTCTCAACTTTATAGATTTGGAATCCATAAAATAAATTCCTAATCCTAATCCTATTCCTATTCCTATTTTTTTTTTGAACCAAACAGCCCCTAAGCTACAAATATCCACTGCATATCATTTATTGGGATATATTCAAATTCATGCAGTTTACATTTCAGTTGATTAATTGATTAAAAATGTGCCCATGTTAACTTCGCCTATGTTACCTGGGTACTTTTATCTTGAAGCCGTTACCCAACATGTATCCATACCCGTACACGTAACCAAACTCCTTGGACTCTCCGTTATATGCATACAATCATTCAGGCATGTACTCAATTAAACAATGCATGTTTTAATTTAGAATACTTTTCAAACATTTTCCGGACGTAAATCCTACACTTCACATCCACTTCTTGAAACTTGTTGGGTTCCAAACTATGATTTTAATGATCATTTGGGTGCCTAGTTCCAAAAACGAGGTTTTTTACAATTTATAGTCCACATAATAAAGTAAGCATAAAGATGTTACAAAAATTTTGATTCTCATAACACGTGAGTAGAAAAATATTGATCTCATGTAAACCACTAGTTTCAATATACGTGTGTATAAATATTTTAACCGTGCCCTGTACCCTGCCTTTTCCGATTTCACTGTGTCCCGCGACGGTACCTATACCATACCCATGCAACTTAGGCTTCGGCAACTGATGTTAGCAACAAATAATAGTCTCTTGGTTATGAAATCAATTTATCTCAATGTTACTCAGTGACTTCATATTATTGTGCTGTAGAGCTTCAACATTTTTTGGTTTTGATGTTCTCTATATTTGTGGTACTGTTAATTGCTTGCTTAAACTATATAAATTGATTGCTCAATTCCGAGGTGCCTTACATTAACTTCTTGGCAGCACACGCATACAAATACACTCAAAAAAATTTCCTTGCATAGAGTAAAACAAAAAGAACTTCTATATTCTCTTTTGCAATATTATATGCCTTTGCAACTATAACTCGTACTGAAGTTCCCGTTATCTTCATATCTGCAGATACTTATTGAGCTTATAGCCAAAGGTGGAACTGTCAAGTCATTGATAGAGGAAAAGGATCTAGTTCAGGCAAGTGAAGCAACAATCATAATAATTTTGTTTACTAAAGCGTATTCTTCTGGTTTTAAAAAATACATATACTTTGAAGTAGTTGTTTCCTGGTTTCTATTAATATCTGATTATCATCTTACATACGGTAAGTACATTGGTCTTCTCGGATAAAATGTAATAGGTAAACATTTCATGATTAGTTTGTATGTTTATTTAAATGTTGCAATTGCATTGAATCAGCAGTATCTCACAGACTCACACATGCTACTTGACTTGCATATACATTATGCTCATCATATAGAGCACATACATGGAGCACATATATATGGACTATGACAATTTTATGCTTGTGATTCATGAAGCATCTTCAAGCTGTATGATAAATTGGATATAAATAAGTAAGAGGTTGAAGGGTAAACAGTTTTAAAGTTCTATTTGTAGAAATACCAAAATATTATCCATTGTCCGACTGGCATTTTCATCATCAACCTCAGAAGCATCAAGTTTTAGGGGACTTTCTTGCATATCCTTCCACTTATATTCATGCTACTACCTAATCATATTATTAAGAGGTGACAATGTTTTATGTTGAATGTGCTACAGGCGTAAGATTAAACCCTGGACACAAATGAGACTTGAATAATATTATGTGATCCATAATATTAAGCAAATGATAAACTCAGCATTAAGGGTGAGCACAGTTTCGTGCAAACAGATTAAGCTGACCTAACCGGCTGAATTTCGGCTATTCGATTCAGTTTTAGAATTACTTCGGTTAAGTATGGTTCTAAAATATTTGAAACCAAAATAACTGAACTGACCACTTTCAACATAATTGCCTAAAACTTATCCTCGTTCAATTTGAATTGATAATCTATACTAATATTTTTATGTATCTTGATTGATGAATGTTTGATTTTAGTTTGTAAAGTCACTGATTTGACGAGTTTTGTCTTCAATTTGGGATATGAGACGAGTGAAAAGTTTGTGGGAGCAATAGTCTTTTCTTTTAGCTAATAAGTCTCTAAATTTACATGTCTAAGCCCAACCGAACAAACCGAACCGAACTGCACTGAACGGTTTGACACGGTTCAGTTCGGTTTTGAATCTAGTTCTGTTGGTTTGGTTTGACTAAAAATAAAACTGACCGAACCAACTGCTTGCTCACCCTACTCAGCATTAATTGAACAATGTCACAGTTTTCTTATTACCAAATTTAACTATTACTACTAGCTGATTAATATGGTGGTTAGACAGCTGTTGAGTATATTTTTAGGTTTTTCACATATATACCCCAAAATCTGGATATTCTTAATTTACCCCTGATTCTCCACATTGGATAAAAACTAAATGAGGTTAAAACCCAGTTCATCAAGTTCAAATTGTTGAACGAGGATATCTGTTACTGATGAACCTATGTGAAAAACCCAAGCTAGTTTATTTTCTTCCATTCTATTGAATCCATAAGAAGGACATGCGTACAACAAGTCCAATATGCTTTAAGGTACATCAAAAGAATTACATATCCTTTTTTCCTAAAATTTCATGAGAATGAAGTACTTATGTATTTTGGGATTGCAGATAGTAGATCCAACTGCAATTGGAGCTTTAATAGATAAAGTGCTTGTGAACAATCCAAAGCAACTTGAACAGTATCGAGGAGGCAAAACTAAGCTGCAGGGCTACTTCGCTGGCCAAGTATGAAAATTCGATAATCTTGGTTAATGTGTTATTCTTTTATTCTTTCTGGATCCTGAGTTAGACTTTGGTTCCCAACATCAGTGATTTTACTTTCTAATTTTATGTTTAAATGCAGGTAATGAAGGAGTCAAAGGGTAAGGCAAATCCAAAGCTTCTGAACAAAATTCTCTTGAAAAGCTAAATGCTGACGGCTGAGAGTTATGGAGGTATGTAAAGCTTATATTTCTTGAAAACTTGGCACTCTTTCAAACTTTAAGAAGGAAAAGAGAAAGGGAAGATACATATAAGGATTAACTATTGGCATTCGTTAAGACAGGTAAGAAATTTCAACAACTTTTGAATTTAAGACTGTGATCTATACTGTTAACTACTGTTTAGTACTATTGACAAAAAATAAAATAAAATCGACTCAAGTATGTTCAACTCATAATTTTACATATATATAGCAACTGCAGAATAGAGAAATAAAGATGTTCTACCGTGAATATTTGCAGCAATGAGGATATCATTTTGCTGCCCGTTATGGACGCTTGTGCAAAAAGCCAGAAGCATGAGCAGACAGTTGATATATTCTTTGGCATTTCGGACTTTGGAGCGCGAAATTGCCAATACACCCTCATTTGTACTTCACAACCTCATTTTCTTCTCTGCGTGCAAGGAATGGATATTGATGATGAATATGCAACTTTTTTGTGCAAGATGAGCAAGTAATATTATAGGTTACATGCAGGCTGCTTTGTACCCTTCAATAAGAGGAACTATAAATAAATATGTATCATTACATTATTAATCAAAATGAGTATCAAGCTTTCCTCTTTGATTCAGAATCATCCCCCTTCTTCCTTTTACAATATGCATTCATTATGATTACTCGCGTAACTATGATGTTACTAACTTATTGTTGTTTTATTGAGGAGATTACATGGTTGCATAAAGCTCTTGCTTGGATGATTCTATCTTCGTACTTTCTGACTTGGCTTTATCACACCATTCAAAAGTTCTCCTCTTCTTCTTCTTCTTCCAAACTTCGTTCCTCGATTACAACAATTTTGTTCTATGTTCATTAAAAATTGTGGGGCAATTTGTACGATAGGACAATGGTTATCATCCAAGCATGATTCATTGAGGAAGATGGAAGAATGTTTGGATGAGTCTATGTTCATTCTTTCTGACTTGGCTTTTTCACACTAGTCAAAAGTTTTCTTCTCAATTTGTAAGATACGACAATGGTTATCATCCAAGCATGATTCATTGAGGAAGATGGAAGAATGTTTGGATGATTCTATCTTCATTCTTTCTGACTTGGCTTTATCACACCATTCAAAAGTTTTCTTCTTCTTCTTCCAAACTTCCTTCCTTGATTACAACAATTTTGTTCTATGTTCATTAAAAATTGTGGGGCAATTTGTAAGATACGACAATGGTTATCATCCAAGCATGATTCATTGAGGAAAATGGAAGAATGACAGAATGCTAATTATTATTACTAGTTAGGATGTATATGAGGGAATTATGATGGGGCTGGGCCACATCATAATTCCCTCATATGACATGTGATACCCATTAATCTCATAAATAAATTATGGTATAGATATATGCACAAAACTTTGCTTTTTATAACATAAAATATTAAGAAAACATTCAATTATGTGGGCTTCTTTTTCTTATGACGATAAAAGAATAGAAAAACTTGTCCACCACTCATCTAACTTTTGCACTACTCTTACCCAATCCCTTGTATAATCATACATAAACGATGAAAGAGTGAGAAATGACTTCGTATCCACTGAATACATAGATGACAAATTAATGAATTATCCACTCCCATTACCATATCAGACATTAGTTCCCTCCTCAGCTCTGCACTAAACGTGTTTATTATGCTTAATTAATGGGATAATACCACTTGCAGGCTGAGTTATAATTAATCAGATGCAGGTCTCGAAAAGAATCAAACCAGTCGTAGTTTGTGCCATAACATATTAGAGTTTTTTAAAGGTCATATTAGAGTAATTATTGGTTATATGTTAATGGGTAATTAATATATTTCACACATCCTGTAATTCCAGTCACAAATAGCTTTTAATTTTGAGGCCCCATCCTTTTCCTCAAAGAACAATATTGAAAAAATATAAAGATATTATTACCTTTAATTATACATATGATAAATGGGAGATTTATCAAAAGATATCATTAACTTGTCAAAATTATTGATATCCCTATTTTAAGCATAATTCTTAAGAGACAAGAATAATGGAGATATGCTTAGCACAAATCTAACTACGTCAAAAAAATTGTTTCCGCTAGGGATCCAAGAACAATTATATATATATATATATATATATATATATATATATTCTTATAGTTGAAGCTGTATGGAGTTTCAATTACAACTAATCAACCACATACTTATTTCTTAGCACAAAAATTACATGTCTATGCTCAAACAATTTCGGTTAATTTTGTTTGATTATTTAAAGGATTGAATGATTTCTAGAGAAAATTAAGTATCAAATAAATCGAATTTTCCTAGAAAGTAGTAGACAATTTTAACCCATAAATTTTAATGAAATCTGAACGGGGTTATTAAAGTGAAATAATATTGAAACTTTTCGGGTTATAAAAGCGTGAAAAATTACTATGGAGTATCAAAGTATAAAAGGCTAACGTTAGGGTACCAAAGTGAAAATAAGCTATCTCCTTTTAATTAGAAGGGTATATCTCGAATTTTGCGATAAAACAAGCTCAGTGTCCACAATTTCGAGGCCCCTCTCCCTCCCATTCTTTCCATATAAAAATAAAAATAAAAATAAAAATAAAAATAAAAATAAAAATAAAAATAAAAATAAAAATAAAAATAAAAATAAAAATAAAAATAAAAATAAAAATAAAAATAAAAATAAAAATAAAAATAAAAATAAAAATAAAAATAAAAATAAAAATAAAAATAAAAATAAAAATAAAAATAAAAATAAAAATAAAAATAAAAATAAAAATAAAAATAAAAAATCTCCGCGCTCCTCTCTCTCTCTCTCTCTATATATATATATATATATATATATATATATATATATATATATATATATATATATATATATATATATATATATATATATATATATATTCTTATAGTTGAAGCTGTATGGAGTTTCAATTACAACTAATCAACCACATACTTATTTCTTAGCACAAAAATTACATGTCTATGCTCAAACAATTTCGGTTAATTTTTGTTTGATTATTTAAAGGATTGAATGATTTCTAGAGAAAATTAAGTATCAAATAAATCGAATTTTCCTAGAAAGTAGTAGACAATTTTAACCCATAAATTTTAATGAAATCTGAACGGGGTTATTAAAGTGAAATAATATTGAAACTTTTCGGGTTATAAAAGCGTGAAAAATTACTATGGAGTATCAAAGTATAAAAGGCTAACGTTAGGGTACCAAAGTGAAAATAAGCTATCTCCTTTTAATTAGAAGGGTATATCTCGAATTTTGCGATAAAACAAGCTCAGTGTCCACAATTTCGAGGCCCCTCTCCCTCCCATTCTTTCCATATAAAAATAAAAAATCTCCGCGCTCCTCTCTCTCTCTCTCTCTCTCTCTCTCTCTCTCTCTCTCTCTCTCTCTCTCTCTATATATATATATATATATATATATATATATATATATATATATATATATATATATATATATATATATATATATATATATATATATATTCTTATAGTTGAAGCTGTATGGAGTTTCAATTACAACTAATCAACCACATACTTATTTCTTAGCACAAAAATTACATGTCTATGCTCAAACAATTTCGGTTAATTTTTGTTTGATTATTTAAAGGATTGAATGATTTCTAGAGAAAATTAAGTATCAAATAAATCGAATTTTCCTAGAAAGTAGTAGACAATTTTAACCCATAAATTTTAATGAAATCTGAACGGGGTTATTAAAGTGAAATAATATTGAAACTTTTCGGGTTATAAAAGCGTGAAAAATTACTATGGAGTATCAAAGTATAAAAGGCTAACGTTAGGGTACCAAAGTGAAAATAAGCTATCTCCTTTTAATTAGAAGGGTATATCTCGAATTTTGCGATAAAACAAGCTCAGTGTCCACAATTTCGAGGCCCCTCTCCCTCCCATTCTTTCCATATAAAAATAAAAAATCTCCGCGCTCCTCTCTCTCTCGCTCTCTCGTATCTCTAGGGTTTTTGGTCAAAATTTATCACTTAAAATGTGAGAATTCCAATTTAGTCACTGTTTATTTCTTCATTTCACCGATTTCTTTGGATTCGTTTCTAATTTTTTTGGGTTTTTTTTGGTGGTTTTTTTTTAGGGAAGAATCATTGAAGCCGATGGATGCAGAGCAACTGAGAGAGAACGCCCACAAGATGGTGGATTTCATCGCTGATTACTACAAGAGCTTAGAATCTTATCCTGTTCTCAGCCAAGTTAAGGTATAAAACTTTAGCAATGTGCTTTGTTTTTTTTTTTTTTTAAATTTTTTTTTAGAGTTTTCTACACCCAATTTTTAATGTAATTATTTTTATTCATTTTGAAAGGGTTTGAAGTTATTTCAATTTGTGAATGTATTTATTGGATAACTAGGTTTTAGGAATTGACAGAAGGAGAACCGAGATTAAGATATATTTGAAATGGATACCTTTTCTTCAAAATCAATGAGCTGAGATAGTACCAAACTTGATTGGTTAATAAACTATATCTATTCTTCATGGCCATGTTTTGGAATTTATGCAATGTACAGTGTATAATCTAATTTGACCTCTCCGCAGCCTGGTTATTTAAGGGAACTTCTTCCTGATTCAGCTCCTGATCGTCCTGAAAGTCTCCAAGATGTTCTTGATGGTGAGTGCACTCTTCATTTCTCTTATTTCAGTAACTGATGAGCATATGTGCTGTTGTTTTAAACCATTTATATGTTCGTTACTTTTATTTTCGAGTCAGTTGCCAATTCATATCCTGTAATATGCGATGCACAACGAAAAGTGTTTGCAGTCAGTTGCTTTCTTCTGTCCCAGTTCTTTTGGTGTTAATGATATAATGATACAAACATCATCTTTTCTTCACGTAGATATCCGTCAAAAGATAATACCAGGCATAACGCATTGGCAAAGTCCCAACTATTTTGCATATTATCCCTCCAACAGTAGCACAGCTGGATTCCTTGGCGAAATGCT
This sequence comes from Asparagus setaceus, assembly GCA_012295165.1. NCBI lineage: Eukaryota > Viridiplantae > Streptophyta > Magnoliopsida > Asparagales > Asparagaceae > Asparagus > Asparagus setaceus. The sequence goes on along the minus strand of CM022701.1, from coordinate 2,462,434 downwards.
CAGTGCTGGATTTAACATTGTGGGTTTCAGTTGGGTGAGCTGTCCTGCCGCAACAGAGTTAGAAGTGATTGTTCTGGATTGGCTTGCTAAAATGCTGAAGCTACCAGAACAATTCCTTTCATCTGGTAAGACTTGTAAAGTTTATGCAAGAAATTTAAACATGTCAGGACGTGGCTTTTCTTAGACTAGCCATATTTTTTATTCTTTAATTGATGCAGCATGCGTTTCACCTCATTGCAGAAAGTATCACAACTGTACCATCCGGCCGAGTAATGACCAAGGAGAAGATTAAGATAGATATTTGAAATATTACTAGGAGTTTAAAGTTAGTTATGTGGTTGATTTTGACTACTATATTAATTTCATTAGACTTATTTATTTGCTATGAGTTGGAGTCTCTAAAGCTTACATTAGCTTTAGTTGTTTGTTTTGGAAAGATTAGATTTAGCTAGTCTTGTTTTCAAGTTATGTTTCACTTTCGTTGCTATTTGTAGGAATATAAGGATGTAGGAGGTTTTGAAGATTGTTATTTTTGCAACGTCAAAGATGGATCACATCTCTAAAGGAATAGGAATGAGGAAACTTTGATATCATGGAAATTTCACCAGTCTATGGGCTTTACAATTTTGGATGCATATAAGCAAAACATTTATGAAATTTGTAATACATAGGTAAATCAAACCATCTGAACTGATTCTGGAGTTCTGCATGGAGTTAATCCATATAAAATGCATGACCAAAACATGTTGTATTTCCTTCTCGTTCATAGAATATCCCTTCATTTCATTTACCCTATTTGATACACTTTTTGGTTATATAATACTTACCTCTGAAGTGCATTTTACAGGACAGGGGGGTGGAGTAATTCAAGGAACAGCTAGTGAAGCAGCCCTTGTTGTTCTATTGGCTGCCCGCGATAAAATCTTGAGGAAATCTGGAAAAAGATCCCTTGAAAAACTTGTGGTTTATGCTTCAGATCAAACTCATTCTTGCATGCAAAAGGCATGCCAGGTACGTACATTATGCAGAGTTGCCGTTTACATTTTAATTTATCATATAAAGTTCAGGTGCAATTGTAAGGTTGACATTTAAACTCATACATATAAAGATAGATTGCAGGAATTTATACCGAAAATTTAAGATTGGTTAAAGCAGACCAGAACTCAAACTATGCTCTCACTCCTGATGCAGTCTCTGAAGCTATTTCTAGCGACTTGTCAGAGGGCTTGATACCCTTCTTTCTTTGTGCTACAGTAAGAGATCTATGCTTACGTTTCCTCGCATCATTATTTTCAGTATTTCTATAACTTCCTTTTCCTTGTTAATATATATCTTCCGGAATCCCAAATAAATTTTAATATCTCTTGTTTCTTTTAATCTCTTCTTTCAGCTTTCTTTGGTGTGGAGATGATGTAGGTTGTCCTCAACTGCTTAAAAGTTTATATCATGCTTTTGAATAACTGATGAATTTATTTAATATCACATCTTTCGTTATATATTTTTAAAGTTATTGCATATTGAAAACATAACCTTAATCCAAAAGTCCGAATCCATTTAAATTCCTGACATGATACCTACACAATCCCTTCTTAATATATCTGTGTCTACTCCACACACACACACACACACACACACACACACACACATATAGAGGCTTGCTATGATCCACTTAAGTGGATAGAGCAACTCATCCTCCTAACTTTTTAACCCTTCATCTTCTCTTGAGATTTGTAGTAGGAACAAATAAAAAATGGAGCTCATATCTTTCATGGATCCCAAGGGAAATCCAAGGGAGAAAAAGTTAGGAGGACACTTTTGCTTATCCACTTAAGTGGATTGTAGTCAACTACTATATATATATATATATATATATATATATATATATATATATATATATATATATATATATATATATATATATATATATATATATATATATATAAGCTTGATGCTCCTGCAGGTCAAACAAAATGCTTTGGTATCACTCTCATACCATAAGTGAGCTAGTTGAGCTCAACATATGCTTTTTGAGTTGAAGGAGTTAATGAATCTCGCAAATATGCCTGCATATTCATGTTAAATATGTTATCACCATTGTGAGATTGCCAAGTGGATGATCGGAATCATTTATTTGTGGCGTAAACTGGAAATGGTAATTATGATAGCTTAGTCTTGTATAGCTTCCTACTGTTATCATCCATCACCTCATCAATTGGGAATCATGAACAATTTGATCTAAGAAGTCTTTTATTAACGAGTTAGTTTTTCATTATGAATGGTCAAGTATCTTAACATATTTTATTGACTTTATTATTTCAGATTGGAACTACATCTTCTGCGGCTGTTGATCCCTTATCTGCGTTAGGGAAGATTTCCAAGGTACCCAAAACAAGCTAATATCAATTATGTGGGCAAGGAAGTGTCTAAATGACCGTCAAGAAACTAAACAAGTAGTTCAATATTGCTCAAATTTGCATGATATCAAATTGCTTAAGGAACAATTGTCAACTGGTTTTATTGATTGAGAAACTTAAATAGTTTGTACACTCCGTATAACTTCTGGATCACGTGCTATTTTTCTTTCTTCAGAAGCATTTTACTGTCTGAATAATGGGGATGGTGTTTAATCTCTCTCTTTTGTTGACTATGGTAGGCCAATGACATGTGGTTTCATGTTGATGCTGCATATGCTGGAAGTGCCTGTATTTGCCCAGAATACAATCACTATCTAGATGGTGTTGAAGAAGCAGATTCATTTGGCATGAATGCACACAAATGGTTTCTTACTAATTTTGATTGTTCCGCGCTCTGGGTAAAGGTATTTTATCCTATCTTGAATATTTTATATATTTACGAATTTCTAATTTCGGGATGGTTAAAATGGAGGAGTGCTTTCGAGAGTCTTGTGTGATCGTAGAATACCTGTTAGACTTAAGGAAAAATTCTATAGGACAATTATAAGACCAACAATGCTTTATGGATCAGAATGTTGGGCAATTAAAAAACATGTGCAAAAAATGAGTGTAGCAGAAATGAGAATGTTGAGTTGGTCTTGTGGGTATACACTAAAAGATTGGATAAAAAATGAGTGTATCCGTAGTAAATTAGAGGTTGTTCATTAGAGGATAAAATGAGAGAATCGATTAAGGTGGTATGGCAATGTACAACGTAGACCTCTAAGTGTACCGGTTAGGAGAAGTGATAATATTATAGTTAATGAAGCAAAGAGATCTAGAGGTAGACCTAGAAGGACTTGGTTGGAAATAATGAAGGAGGATATGATTATGGTTAGCTTAACAGAGGAAATGACCCTAATAGAACAGAATGGAAGAATAAGATTCATGTAGCCGACCCCAAACACTTGGGATAGAGGCTTTGTTGTTGTTGTTACGAGCTTGTAATTGATAAAGGAATACTACATTTTTTCCTGGTTAACACTCAAGAACATGCATTATTGATATTGATGTTCTTGCTATTTTGTTTAATCAGATCATTGTAACGAATAAGGCTTAATTCCTGTAAACCTCTGAAAAAATGTCTTCTCAGGTTTTAGATGCACTCCTTTTTGCACAGCTCATAAGTGGCATAATTCCATAGTTGGAAATTAATCCTTATACTGATTATGCAATCTCCTTTACCTTCTAACAGGATAGAAGTGCTCTGATTCAATCCCTATCCACAAATCCTGAGTTTCTAAGAAATAAGGTAAGTCCTAAAACCATGCATGTTCAAATTCAATAGATATTTTCTGTTGTCTATCAAACTTTGTTCTTCGCACATACCTTATGGAATTAAGGAGCTTTTCAGTTTCATAAGAATGTCAAGAAGATATATGTAGCCAAAGATTTTGCATCTGAAAAATTATTAATTGTATGATATATTATCTTGTTCAATTGCATGTAGATAATAACCAATGTATATTAAATGTAATAAACTTAAAGATGCATCCTTTGACAACCAGTTATTTATCCAATGGGGAAAAATTACTTTGGAGAAGTCATTTGCACAGGAAGCCCAGAAGTTGATTGCAGGCAAGTCATCTAGAAATAATACTTGATCCTTTACCTCATGTTCAAATTTCATGTCCAAAGCTCGAACACATGATAGATGAGATTATAAAGCTGAAAATCCTTTGGGGAGAACTTAAGGTAATTGATGTTCGCTGACAATCACTATAAATTATTTCTTGATTTTGTAGACCACATGGATAATCAGTATGATTGTTCGTGTACAGCTTGTGTGTGCTGCCTTCAAAGTGTTGGGGTTAGGGGAATTTGTTGGATGTGCATATAATGTCCATTCCACATTCATAAGACTAAAATTTTTATGATCATTGAATATATTTTTTATTACAAGGAAGAGAAGAATAAAGCTGAAAACGAAGTGTCCAAGAAATGTGTGCGGCTTGTCTTTGGATTTTTTATTTACCTTGTATACTGAATAGGATAGCACATAGATGGTTACTCATGTCATCATGAACATAAACCTAACAAAAAGCACTTGTTTTGGGTTTTTTTTTATCATTATCCTTTTATTTTAAAAATAAAGGTAATAAAATCACCAGATCTTTTGATCAATTTGCCACTTTCAGAATCCTGTTCTTTAAGCTGATCACAGAATGGCCTAATACTATTTGAGGTCGCTGACCCGTGATTTTGTTAATGGAGATGGTAAAACTATCTCTTTTACCCTCTAATTTATCAGAAACTTTTTTGTGAATGTTGAGGGTCAATATTCCGCAAACATAGTTCCCTATAATCTGCCTGAACTCTGAACTTTTGAGGCTCACTGCAATATTCATGAATGCTAACTTGTGACTATTCTCTCCATCATTTACTGATGAGCATCTTGAACAGAGATACTTCTTCCTTGCTCTATTATATCTTGATGAATGTCAATCCAGTCATGTTTGTTAACTCGAACTGATGGTCCCCTCTCCATATCTTGATAAATTAATATCATGAGTTAAAATCAGTTGCCCATGCTGTTTAGAATACTGATCTGATTTGATCATGGTCTGCTGGGGCCCTTTTCTCTTAAAGTGCAGAAAACTCCTTAAATGTGGATGCTACAGTGTGTTTCTATCCTCTGCTCCTTCGTGCCATATGTGCTGGTGTATGAAGATTACTGATAGGTTGATAGGTCATTGAGAACAAGGTAGACACCCAAGGGCTCAGGGATTCCTGTAACTTGCCACAGGAAAAGCTAATAATGTCTCCTCTGAAGTTTTTATGTTATGGGGCTAGTGAGATTTTTTTTTAACGCCTGGTAGCTTGATTAACTAGCAGGTGTCAAAGTTAGTTTATTGTTTAATTGCTATGATAGACCTATTGGAATCCGTAATTGACTTACGACTAGGAATCTAGAGTCAAATGTTAGTGGAGGTTATGAGTTCATTATGGGTGTTGCTGAAATCTCAATAGTGGTGCGGTGTGTTAACATAGCAAATATTCTTTTCCGTGGTCAAATAATCACTTAGAAATTTGGTAGAGTATAACCATTATTAAGCTTTCTACTCGTATGTAAATGGAATGTTAATTTGTCTACGTATGGATATTTATGCTTGATATTAAGAGGTAAGACCATAATTATTGACAGTAAGTGCTTTAAGTTAATACTGAAAAGTTAAAACACATGAATAAATTCATTATTTTCTTTTTATTTTTTCTTCACAAATCTTGCAAACATCACAGGCGTGCACAAGCACTGGCCTTATGTTTAATTAAGTTTTCACTCTATTCAGACTTACGTATTTATTATGTGATGACTGTCAGTTTGACATTTAATGTTGTGTGACATGACAGTTCCTTGTGTTCTGTTCCTTGATTGCCTTAGGCCTGTTGCTTAATATTATTGAATTCACCAGGCCTCACAAGAAGGCACCGTAGTGGATTTCAAGGACTGGCAAGTTCCTCTTGGACGCCGTTTCAGGTTCATGACCTTACCTTACTGTTTTGAATAAATAAAACTTCATTATGGATAGACCTGATGTGAATTGTTGCTGTAGAGAATGTTGTAGGTCTGTGCAATATGAAATTAAATGTGTCTTTCATACAACCCTCTAAACCGGTTTGGAATTGGGCTTGTCTTGGACCAATTTCTGGCCCTTAATCTCATCACTGTGATAATGACAGGAGTTCACATATGGGAGGATGAGTGAAACATGCCGCCCCTTGTTATTATTGTCTTCTGGTGCATTCTGTACAAAGCCTGCAGGTCCCTATATTCATATCCACATTAATAAATTCTTTTTTTAGTATTTATTCTATCAGCCAACAGACCCTGAATCCATGAACCTTTCACTCCTGTTTGGGATAGGGGGCATTAAAATAAGGAGATAGTCCATGTCACCCATGTTCGCGGACCCCTGAGTCTTGCTCTGTCCCCTCACTAACCTGTTTCAGGACATTTTTCATGTGAGACATGTCTCATGGGTTCATAGAACCGGGTTATAATCTCAGGAACAACTTTACTCAATCTAAAACTTGCTTTGGGTAGAACCATATAATGGTATAAGCAGTTTCTTCTTAAGCCTTTCTTCTCAAGCTTGGATAAAATGGGTTTTGAAGGTGTCGAAATATATTATTAGTATATTACAGTTACCCGTCATATTATATTTTAGAAACTGTTATATATTATTTTTATATCAATTGTTATTAAAATTAACAAATAAAAGTACCTGGACTTATGGACCTGATACTAACAGTATGATACTCCCTCTAGATTTTTATGATAATTTTATTCAAAATATTGTCAATTGAGATGTTTCAGCTCCTTACTACATCACATTAGGTTTCCATCCTCTGGGTTTTAACCATCTTAGACGTAACTTTTTGCATCTATTCTTACATTTAGCATCAATCGCTTCTTTACATCTCTTTGTATGACCATTGGCATAACCTAATCTAATACTGCTTTAGGTATATCTTTGATTTGATCTCAAAAAATAAAAATAAAAATAAAAATAAAAATAAAAATAAAACATAAAAATAATTTTAAAAATTCAGTATTTCCACCTCTTTTATTGTGTACAGTGACAGCTTGACTTTCTGACATTTCATTGATAAAAACATTGGTTTCAGATCGTTAAAGCTCTGGATGGTTTTGAGGCTTTATGGTTTGGAAAACCTGCAACATTACATCAGGAATCACATAAAGTTGGCTGAAGAATTTGAACAACTAGTAAATTCTGATTCCCGCTTTGAGGTAAAAAACCTGATCTTATTATGTATATGTGTGATTTTTACATCCACGTGGCCAGTTGCAACTTGCAACAATTCTTTTCCTTGTGAACTAGAAAAGCTCTATTTTGCATCTGAATTTATGATTTAATCAGAGTGTCTAAATGGTTCCTTGGCAATATATCTCCTTAGCTCTTGGCTCGCTTCAGAGTTGAATATAATTTTCTATGTAAAATCTATCATCTTTCCTTCTTGTAGATTGTAAATCCTGGCCTAGGAAAATGTGGAAGTTGTCAAGTCTTTTGGGATAATAACAAGTCCTTCTGTGGTCCGTTCTGGCGTTGATTAATAGAGGGTTGACAGCCACACACAAATAAACATTGTCAAACCTTTCATGGAGCCTCCGATGGTGATGAACAATTCAAAAGGCTATGGGTCTGACACAGATTTTGCGGTGTCTACGAATAGTTTTAACTTGTCGACACCAGCTGCATCCTGTAATCGAGCATTTCTATCTTCAACACAATGCACATAGAACAAATTAGATTTTTGCATGAATATTAGTAAACTGCTGCATCCTTTTGATAACTAATAAATTTCAACAGTATATATACCCTACCATTCAAATGTCTATTGAGTCAACAATAATGGATGTGCGTGACTTCTTACCCATGCATTACTGGTCTCATTAATTTGATTATAGATCGGATGCTCAGTTCATCAGAGCTTAACATGTTATACAGACAGAACTAGCCAGTGGATCATTGGTCGGGTTATCCTAGACGGTTGAAAACCTGAACTGAATCTTCCCCTTCTTGTAGCACCAGTCCCTACAATCCCTACAGTTCCCATCAAACTTATTTCCTATTAATTGGGGATCTAATGTTTGTAGATTTTGCATGTGAAATATTTAATTCAGTTGGGAAGCCATATCCCACCTTCTTCATCTTCTTCCTTTCTATTGCCCAAATGAATTCGTACAATGATGTATCTTTATAGGTCCAAAATACCCGAAATAAAAATGGATTTTACAATCGTGACTGAATTGAAATAAATAAATCAAACTAATTTATTCCAAATGGAAATTTGATCTTAAAAATTATGTTGTCCAAGTAGACTAAAAGTTTCCAAATAAGAAAATATAATCCTCACTAATCATAATTCTCAAGCAATAAAAACTATAAACCTGATCTTGTAATGAGATGAGTTTTGACTAATTTGCTTTATATCTATTTTTCTCACTCCCATATTGAGCTCAAGATGTTGCTTTGCGTCATTATAATTTCTGTGCATAAGAAATCTTTAATTATAGCTCTCATATCCTTGTGCTTAGCTCTTCTCTAACATTATAATAATCTTTTACTCAAGAACTAGGCTACCCAGACACTTCATCTAGGTTCCCGTATCCATGTCCGACACTTCTCGTATCCGTGTCCATGTCAGACGCTCCTTGGACACTTCTTGAATATATACATGCATTTATGCAGACGTGTACTCAATTACATAACACATGTTTTAGTTTAGAAAACTCGTGATACACTTCTCGAACATATATTGTACACTTCACCTCAAATTTATGTAACTCGTTGGACTAGAGACAGGTTCATTTTAGCACACACCTAGTTCTAAGTATGATTTTAAAGTCATTTGGTATCTAGTTAAAAAATGAGCAGTTTCTCAATTTACAATTTACTCGATAAAAAAATTATAAAAATAGTATAAGGATTTTAGTTCTATAACATGTGAATGAAAAGCAACATCGATCTCATATAGATTGTTAATTTTGATGTATGCATATAGTCATGTCCACGTATCCTAACCTTTACAATTTTGCCGTGTCCCGTGTCCGCACCTGCACCCGTCTCCGTGCAACATAGCTCAACAACTAAGGTAATTTGCTTTATGATGCAATCATATGACAACTTGAGCATTGCTAACCATGATATTTTGCATTTAGTTACATGCACGTGCAAACTCATAAAACTGCAAATTCATATGACAATAACAATAGAGAAAAAGTTCTCAAGTATTTTGAGTGTTTGCTCTCACTCTTTTCACGTAAAGAATGAAAGGATCATGTATGAAAACTATGTGCATATAAATACTTGCTCTGTAAATGTGAACAGGTTGTCACCCCGCGAACCTTTTCGCTTGTTTGCTTCCGTCTTCTTCCTCAACCAGATCATCAAGACGATGGCTATAAACTGAACTACAACTTGCTGGATGCTGTCAACTCCAGTGGAAAAATCTTTCTATCACATACAGTAGGTGTTACTTATGTTAGTTCTGCTAGCATTACCTTTTCTTGGATACTTTGTTAATTGTGAAGCCTCTGGCACTGTCAGGTTTTATCTGGCAAGTTTGTCCTCAGATTCGCAGTTGGAGCACCACTGACAGAAGAAACACATATTAAGGCAGCTTGGGAGGTTTTGCAGGATCAGGCAACCGTTATTTTAGCAGAAATCTAAGGTAAGCATTCTTGTAGCATCAGTTCTAAGAATTCAAACTATCATCGCAATTGACTAGGGATTTGCAGAAAGGAAATACTCTTCTGTCTGTTAATTACATGTTTAAGCGTCGGTCTATGATCAAGAAGGAAGAATACTTGTCCTCTCTCTCTCTCTCTCTCTCTCTTCATAATTTTCGGTCCCATTCCTGTTTCTATGTTTTCCCTTTGCACACTTAAAGACATGCTTAATTTCTAGCATATTCCTGTATTGTCATTTTACATTTTCCTTGCCAAATGTCTATCTAACTATTTTACTTTTCTCTCTTTTGCTTTACGTGCAGTATGTTGGCAGTAAACCCATCCGCTCATTGTTATATCCCTGATTTGGGCACTTCCATTAATCACCATTTGATGGAGAACCAGCAATCTGTGTAAAAATTAATGTAGTGTACCAATGTATAAGACGAAATCTCCCATTGATCTGAAACACTCTATTGATTGGTTTCCATAATAAAAGGATCTTAAATGAAATTTTTACTACTTGTTTTGAGTTCTTCCAAATTTCTCAGATAACTGTGAATTCTAGCTTGAATGAATATATTTTGCTGAAGATAATTCTTTCCTGTCGGAAATTTATGAAATTGTATCACTCTTGACTTATGCCCTTTAGGAAAGGGGTTGTTGCAGACTGGTTATGCTCCTGAAAAAGAAAACAAACAAGAAAAAAAAGAGCTAAAATTTGGGTTTATCTTAGAGCGAGCGCTTGAGAAGACATTTTCTCTTTCAACTAATTTGTGCGTTATGATTCCATCTTATTAATTTTAAAGTCTGATACATTGTCCTCAAACCTTTCTAAATATTACTAGTTCTGGTGAGGCAATCCTAAAACCTTTCTAAATGTTACTGGTAGACTAATTTTCATCTAAAACAATGAGAACAATAATCTTCTACTAAGTTTTACTGTCGAAAAGGTTGAAGAAGGAATGCTTCTTCAAAAATGAGTTGAAGTTAAAATGAAGGATTTATTAGGTTCATATATGATATATGGAGTGTGCATATCTATACGGATAACTCTGGTATTACTGATTGTGATTGCACGAGTGATCTTGGGATATCTTTATTTTTCCTCATACGGATACAATCGGTAATCTTAAAGGTTATCCATGTCGATGCCCAGACTCAAGGGTCACCCGTGCAATAACACCATAGCTTAGGATACCTGATGCAGTTAATTCTAAAATCAAACAGCATACAAGTTGATCCACGAACGAACAGATCAATTCTAATCTTTGAGGATACACATCCAACACTTACCCCTATTCATACTGAATGGTTAGTAACAGATTTTACCATGTCAAAGCAAAATTACCGGGTCTCAACAACACACCAGCCTATGACACGTGTAATTTTAAAACAACTCATCGTGTAGATGGAAATAGCCTGCAACATTACTCTTATCAAAACTTCCTTATCAGCTTTAGAGACAAGTTTTGCCGACCAACCTTGGATCCTTCTCCATACCCTTTCTTTAATATTTAAAAATACTTTTTTTTTTTAAGTAACACCCACAATTTATGGCAGACGTAGATTTTTCTCATGCTTCTCCATCACTTGCACCCCTAGTACCACAATACACTTCTGTCAATTAATTTTTTGTCCTAATGTACTTTCATGTGTATCTAAAATATGACGCACCACTTCACATTAAATTACTTCCCACACCCAAATCATATTTTTCTTATGATATAAACTCCATATGGGTGTATCAGTAGAAAATCTGTGGCGACTGTATTGAAACACCATGGGGATTTATTTGAACAATTGTGATTAATGTTGAATGAACATTTATTGAACTTGAGGATTTATGTGGAAATGTTAACTGAGAGTTAACAAAGATTATATATGAAGGACATGCTAAATTTTGTTTGGAATAAATTGAAGAAGTAAACTTTGCATTGCCACTGACTCAAAATACAGGGGAAGGGATATAAAAGAACTAATTAGAAAAACTCTCTTTGAAATAAGAATGTAAAATAAAAAATGGTTTGTCTAACGGGTGGCTATGAGCACTCATTGGGGGATGAGAGAGAGAGATGAAAAGCAAGCAGGCCCTTCTGATTGCACCTATTTTTCTCATTATCTCTCCTTCCCCCCTCCCTCTCTCATGCCCTGATGAGTGCCCGTCGACACCCGTTAGAAAGACCCATAAAAAATGCTATATATGTCTATGTTCTCAGTCAAATCCTTTTAATGTAAAATCAATTCCAAGTTGAAAACACATTATCACTACAATTTAACACAAGCCAATATAAGAATTATTAATACCATACAGACTCGAAGCACAAATATCAAGTTACCAACCAAGAACAAAAGTACACAGAAGAGAAATTACAAGAATTCCATCCAAGATCTTGTCATATAAAGCATTTTCAACTCCTTGCAGGATTAAATGCTGAAGAAACAGATGAGTGCTAGAGAGATAGATAATTCAACTTGGGTATCGCAATAGCTGAAGTTTGATATATTATATATATATAACAAATTTAAAGTGGACGGTAAGGTGCTGTGTCACACAAAAACCCTAAAATCATAATTAACCTTCAACGTGGTAAGTACATTTGACTAGTAAGCAAAGAACGTATTACAAAATACTATGAAGAACATACAAGTAAAGTCCTAGCATATGCCTGAATTCACTCAGATAGACTGGGGAAAAACCAAAAAGAATCTAGAAATAAGCTTGCATCAGGTTTATCAAATTCTTCAACTCTTCGCCTTGCAATGTCATACGCCATCATACCGCCATCCCCATTAATATGGTAAATGTGGTTTCTCTTCAACGAAGGGCAATCACTAGCATGAAAACACGTGCATTGACTATAACTATAAGATGCAAACACCACAAAGTTCCCAATATCCTCCACACGCCTGATCTCGCGTTGATCATAATCCACCTTAAGAATGCGAGAAATAGTTATATCTCGATCGATGAAATAGTAGATCACCATCAACTCACCTGGTGGTGTCTTGAAAAAGACACAGGGCGTGAAAAAACCACAGTAATTGAATGTATAGGGTATAATATACCCGGTCCCTTGAGGAGCACATACATTGAAGAAGCGCGAAGTATTTAGAAAATAGAAGGTGGTAGGTAAGTATCCTCTCCTGCAGTAGGTAATCCGGCATTCCTCTTCAATTTAGAAAATAGAAGGTGGACAGGACTCCACCCGACATACTATTACGCAGTCGTCTGAGAGAGGATCAGAGGATATGTGCGCATAGAGGACCCGACCATGTCGTTCGATGGGAAACTCAGGGAGAGGGATTTGAGCCTTGGTGAGTGGATTTAGGAGAAAACAATACTTCCTTTTCCTTCTAACAATAACCATGCACAACACGATGCTTCGATATTGTGTCCTCGAACTTGTTCCAGAATGATGTAGTGTAGCTTGTAACTGGAGAAGTTAGAGAAAACAAACTGCCCTGTGTCCGGACCAAACCGATGAAGGATCCAAGGATACGGTTTGATGTTGCAGTTTGACGCTGCAGATCTCCACGAGGTGCAGACTGCACCGAATCTGACGTGGTCGGAGATATCGTCGGACTTAGATGCAATTAGTTCTAATAGCTCTTGAGGAAGCTCAGACCAATCCCTTGTCATCCTTCTGAATCAAACTTGTTCTCTAAATCTGCAGACAAAAGCTACGCAGCAAAAAAACCGGAAAGAGATAAAACAAGGAAGAAAGACGGTTTTTTTTTTTTTTTTTTTGGTGTGGAAAAGAAACACAATAAACCTAGAAACAGGCAAGAGATAAAACAAAGAAACATAACAAAAGAAAATGATTTCAGATTTTCTAATTCTGGATACATTTGATTTGACGAGGATTTGCTAAAGATTTGATTTTCAACAATTTATGGATAGTTTTGATTTGAGGAAGATTTAGGTGAAGATAGAATTACTCATGCACACGTCAGCTTGTGATTGGCTAGATGTATCATGTTATACGATAAGGTTAGGGGGTGTTTGGCAACTTGAAAGTCAATTGAAATGGTGGAAGTCACTTTTTTTGAAAGTGACAAAATGTATCCAGGTCAACATATAAGTGAAATATATTGTTTGTTTGCAAAACAAATTATTGTTGAAACTAGAAAAATAAAAGATGATGCGACAATATCCTTTTTTTATTTATTTAAAAATTTCCAAATCCTTTCCAAAGTATTTACATAACTCTCTTCACCTGCTAGCTTTCTTTTTCTTTTCTTTAATTTTTTTTTTTTTGAAAATGCAGACATCATCAATTTTATTTCAGAAACATTGTTACCAATACATTTTTCTTCAAGGAAAACGGATAAGAGAGTGCATAAATGATGCAAAAAATCCTTATGGCTTACACCCTGTATAGGCAAAGGTATTGGCTCTGGTTGCAAAGATACTTTAAGAGAGGTTTGCCTTGATCCAAAAATATTATAACTTTTACTATATATATATTTTGAATATATTATTTTGTTTATTGTTATTTTAAAATTCAATTATTAAATATCAATAGACAGTGACTATTGGAAGAAGGTCATTGAAAAGTGGTACATTTATTCCAAAGGGTGCTTTGAAAAGTTGTGACTGTTGGAAACACCTTTTCAAATCTATAAATAGCCTATGATTTCAAACATTTGAAAATAACTTCGTTCTTAAAAAACGTTTCTCTCAAAAACATCTGCAATACTACAAACTTGTTTCACAAAGAGTTGCTGGAAAATTCTAGATTTGCTTGCTGGAATTTTCAAATTTCTGTTGTATCCTGGGAAGAATATTTACATTAACCCGAAGCAAATTTGAATATCAAGTGGGGCAAATAATTCTTTAAGGAAAGTGTTTCACTGTAAATTATCTCCTTCATTATTTTACTAACAATTTCAAATACCACACTTAATAATATCAAATCACACTAAAAAGTTTCAAATACCACGCTAAGCAAATGTTATGATCCAACCCCAGACATATAACGACGAAAATTAGAGTCTTCAAACACAGTCACTACCTATTAAAAGTCTTAAGAATTTCATAAGCTAGTACCTATTTAGCTTATAAACTTCCATACGTATGAGTGTAGTATATAAATATACTAACTCATAGTTCTCCATAACCATTCAAGTTTTTTTATAAAGTCGTCAACAATCTTCTTCCGATTAAAGAGGCTTAAAAATATTAATAAATATGGTATTTTAATTAGAGTGGTCCCCACTTTTCTCACTTTCACTTGACTTCGGAACTTTTTTGGGGGAACTAAAATATGTATTAAATCTGACGTGGATTCAATTTAACATTTCACTTTCAAAATCACTTTCAATTAAACAAACACCTAAAGTGCTAAATACATCTCACTTTCACACTTTCACCTTTCACTTTCGTAGAAACAAACACCCCTTAGTGCACCGGATACTTTCTCGAGCTACAGATATGTCAGTAGAAGTGAAATTTGACATCTATGGTAGCAAAAATTGTAAAATTTCTTGACAAAACAAACATGAAATCACGGTTAGATCATTGATAGCTTTTCTTTTCTCAAATCCTAGATTGTTATTCTAATTTCCTTTTATAATTTTAGTTGTATTATGATTTAATATATTAAAGTTTTTAATTACCATCCTCTTCTTGTTTGTTTAAATTAAAAACAGGTGTAAAATCAAAACTAATTAGCTAGGTTTCATTTGCGACAAAAAGATTAGTTTGTACCTGGAATAACAACGTTCTATATGGAGTTCAAATTACCCGTATATCTTTAAGATTAAATTCAAGAAATTAATGCTATGTAAATTGAGGTTGGCTCTGCATTTGGTTTATGAAATATACACATTTTCTAAATTATAGATCGAACAGGGGACTTGGAGGTCTGCATATCTATATTGGTAACTCTGAGATTACTAATTGTGATTGCATGAGTGATCTTTGAATATCTTTATTTTTCCTCTGAGATTACTTATTGTGATTGCACGAGTGATCTTGGAATATCTTTAGTTTTCCTCATATGGATACAATCAGTAATTTTAAGGTTATCCATGTAGATACCCAGATTCAAGGGTCATCCGTGCAATAACACCATAGCTTAGGGTACAACACGGTACACGTTGATGGACGAACGAACAAATCAATTCTTATCTTTGAGGATACACATCCAACACTTATCCCTATTCGTACTGAATGGTTAATAACAGATTTTACCTCGTCAAAGCAAAATTACCGGGTCTCAACACGCCAACCCAACACGTGTAATTTCTTATAATAGCATGCCACGTGTCAATCTAGTACGGTCCTTTCACTCTGTATAAAGGAGCAACACAAAGCCATATTCACCGATACAATTGAATCCATAATCTCTCTCTCTCTCTCTCTTTTATTTTCTCAAAACAAAAATGTCGAACACCCAGAACCAATTCAATGCCGGCCATGCACGTGGAGTTGGTGCGGTGAGATTCTCCGATTTTCCTTTCACGGAAGTCAACTTCTGTAGTTTTTTTTTTCATATAAGTCCCTTAATTCTTCAATATTTCAAAATGATCCTGTAGAATCATTGAATTGCTGTTAGGTCTCACAACTTTTATTATATGCCGAATGGAGAGATGAGTTTAAATATTTTTCAGGGACCTCATAGGAATTTCATTGGTTTGAGGGTCTCCTTTGAAAACTACCTTAAGGGAGTAATATCTAGAAGAAAATTTTTTGGGGCTTTTTGTTATGGTTGCTTATTAGGACCTGACCTTTTTTTTTTTTGGGCACAGGCTCAGGCCGACCAGTTGATGGGCTCAGCTAACAGCCTTCAGGCCCACAGGTCAGATGCAGCCCAGTCGGCTCAGGAGAGCAAGGAGCAGGCCGCTGGATTTATTCAGCAGGTTCCCACAAATGCCTCCACACTCTCTAATAATTACATTTGCCTTCCTCTTTTGTTGTTTAAAATAGTTTCTCTAGTAATAAATAAAGCTGAAAAATTGTATCACCAATGTGTTGGATCACGTTAATGTAATGCAGACTGCGGAGCAAGCGAAGCAGATGGCACAGGGTGCAGTCGACAGCGTGAAGAACACCCTCGGCGTTGGAGACAGCCACAACAACAGCAGCAGCAGGAGCTGATCACAATGATTTGAAGCGAAACAAGAGGGAACCCCCCCTCCTCCCTCTTCAATCTTTATTATTTAATAATCTTAGTTTTTTATTTGGTTGTTTTGCGTTTGTTTTTGCTTATTATATATTTATTAGGTGAGGTGGCTAACATGCTCACCTTCTTTTTCAAGAATTTGGAGGGCTTGTTTTCAAAACTCTTTGTTTCGATCAAAGAGAGGATGCATTTGTTTCGTTAGATGTAATAATGCTTCTGCATAAATAAATTGCCGAAAAAGCTGATTTTATTTGCATTTCTCTTGTTATTTTTAGCTATGATGATGATGTTGATGATGGATATGAATCACGTTTATGGATAATAATGAGAATAAAAAACTTAATAATGTGATATTAACATTGTATGAGATTTCATATAGAGAATGATCTTTTGGAAGTGCTCTTTTTTCCTTTTCTTTTTTCTTCTTGGTAAAATTTTTACTACCCAAATTGGAACCGACATATAGGTCGTGTAATCTTTGTATGAGTTTGAAATCAATATGAATTCCAATGTACATTTGGTAAAGAGAATATTTATTGAAGTACCCTTCTTTCACGTGTATAACGGATAGTAGATACTAGTTTTTAATTTAACTCACCTTGGGTAATTCGTACGGTTGGAAGGTTTCAATATGGCTCCCATGGTCTTGGTTCGATTCTGGTTGGGTTATCAATTTGTTTTTGAAGTTTATACCTGTTTTTAATTTAAACAAATAAAAATAGAATAAGTTCAAATTTCAACGGATTAAATGACTAAACAAATGAAGGAAATCAGAATGCACATCAATAACTAGGAATGTAGAGAAGATAAGGTATCAAATCAAATTGGAATTTCAAACTTAATCATGATTTCAATAATTTACCTTAAAAATAAAAATAGAATAAGTTAAATTTTCAACAGAACAAATCATGATACAAGTGAAGGAAATCAGAATGCATATTTGTAACTTGGAATCTAGAGAAGATAAGGTATAAAATTGGAATTTCAAATTTAATCATGCTTTCAAGAATTTACCTTAAAAATAAAAGTAGAATAAGTAAAACAGATCAAGTCATGATACAAGTGAAGGAAATCATTATGCACATATATAACTAAGAATCTAGAGAAGATAATGTATCAAATTGAAATTTCAAATTTAATCATGATTTCAAGAATTTTCTTTTTTCAAGAAATTCTATTTTTTGGCTAAAAGGCCAATTTCGTCCCTGTGCTTTGGGGCCTCATACTCAAATTAGTCCGTGTACTTTATTTTTTTCTCAACTTAGTCCTGTACCTCTTATTAGGTATAAAACTAGTCTTTTTTTTAACAACCGTTAAAAAATCTGTTAATTAAATATTGAACTGACAATTTTTCCCTAAATTAGATACCAATTAATTATTAATTTTACTTCTCCTTCCTAAAAAAATTGATTTTAGCAAAATACCTAGAAAACCGGTTCTAAAAGACCTAAATTATTCTCTTTACCTTTATCGCCTTTTCATTTGATTTGACATACTAATTAAGATGAATTTTATGGTTCGATTACATTAGAGATAATATCCAAGAGTTATCACTTGAGATCATTCTCCTCTCTCTTCTTTATCTTCTCCCTCACAGTTCGTTTGAGCGAGAGAGTCGAAAACCTAATTTCATTCTTAAATTATTATATAGTGCACCAATATCTTTGAAACATCAATGCTCCAAATTCAATCGGGCCATCAAAATCGTCCTTGCTCTCCAATCAAATCGATATCAATTCCTTGATCTTCATTTGAATTCTTTCATGTTACCTTCAAAGTTCCTATTGGTGGCGCTCTCTATGTCAATGTCAAAGTCAAATCCGTAACCTTAACAACCAAACCCTATCCTTAACAACAAGTCCGTAACCTTAACAACCAAACTGTATAGTTAACAACCAATCCATAACTATAACAACCAACACGTATACATAACAACTAATCTCTAACCCTAGCAACTAACACCTATACTTAAGAACTAATCAATCAACATTGCATAAAATTTAGTCATTGCTCTCAACAATAAAAAGTAGGATTACTTACACAAACAAGCTGGGTACACCCTTGCAGATATAGAGTTCTCTTTCCTTTTTTCAGGACTCTTTCCTTTTGCAGGGCCCTTCAATGCCTTTTCAATTGCATCATATGTCTCATTGAAGATATAGGTCCCCCAAGCAGTGTCATTTGCTTGTTGAATGCTGTCAATATACTTGAACAAATGCCTTAGAATGCCAAGAACACTGTTTGGACACCAGATCATGCTCAGCTGATAGAGGATCTGTAGTAGGACAAAGTCCTTCACGTCTTCACGGTCAGTTGAATGTACATACTTTTTAAGTAGATCCTCAATATGGTGTCTGGTGGGTACTGGAGGAGAAACCTTCTTGTTGTCACCTTCACTGTCACCGCGACCCTCAGGTCTAGTAAAAAATCTAGACCAAATTCTATTACTCCGATCTCTGTTGGGTCTAACAAGATTCCCCTCATTGGAGAACCATGTATGGCTCATTATCCATTCAAGATTGAATGAGCACTCGATTTCTTCTCCACTTTGTGCATCTGTGAAGACAAATTTCATCTTCTTCTGGTCCCACTGTCTCAGCACGTGCTCGAAAGTAAGAAGATCAAGACCGGGAGGGCCAAAGTGAACGTAGTGTCTGAATACACTATCTTCGTAGGCCTCCCAATGACGTTGGCCCATAAGTGGCACTAGAGAATGCATGAACTCATAGTAAGCCGTAAAGCTGGAAGTGGGCCGCAACTCTGATACATGCTTTTCCTTGGCCTTTGACTTTTCTCTACAAAACAAAACCACAAGACACAATTAGTTTGGAAAATAATCTATAACCATAACAATTATGGTGTAATGAAACTGTAACCTTAACAACAAACCCACAACCTTAACAACCATTCAATAACCTCAACAACCAATCAATAGCCTTAATAATAAAGGCATAACCCTGACAACTAACATCCTAAATGTCAGCAGAAACCTTCACAACTAACACAACATGCAACATCATACACAACTAAATTATGCAGTCAAACTCACTTATTTTTGGTTGCCGTATGCGTCTCTTCCGTTTCGCTCCTCTCCGTTCCTCTCTTTAGATCTATGAGAGCTCTAGAGGCCTGCACGGCGTTTGCTCCCTCGAGATATCGCTATACTGGTTTTGGGCTGAGGATGACAAGCTACGATGTCCTCTAAAACATCAGCAATTGTTGCTCCAAAGATCACCCACTCGATGCGGTCGAAAGTCTTCTTCGACGACGATCGCGGACGAAGTCGTCGTCATCACTGAAAGAGGCAGGGGCGACTACTTCGGGCGTTGATTTGTCGGCCATTTCTCCGATCAGGTTGTAGGATTCCGCTCGGGTCTGGGTTGATTTAGGGTTAGGGTTTTGAAATGGGTTTGCTCGGTTCGCTTGGGACAGAAGAGAAATGGGCGGGCACGATCGACGAGGAGAAGTTTTGAGAAGTGGTAGCCGGTTAAATCAAAGGGCATTTTGGATATTGTTTTTTCTTTTTAAATAACAGGTCACGTGGGATTGGGTTTTGGGGGCTAAAGGATTTATTTTTTTAGTTTTGGGTGCATGGGGCTCGTTGAAAAAGTCTTGGGGGGATACTTATTCATATTTTGGGGGCTAGAAGCAATTTTCCCAAGAATTTATTATGTAACTACAGTTCATGCAATTGCTACCTAAACTGTCACCCAATTGCAATCTAATCGAGATTATAAAAGGGGTATGTAAATTTGTAACCCTACCCGTTAATTATCGACCCAAACCCGACCCTACTTAACCCGATTTTAATTGATACCCACGGGTCTCGATTCATCGCGCGCGCGCTCTCTCTCTCTCTCTCTCTCGTTGCGACTGAAATCCCTAATAAGCCGCCGCCTCCTTTTCACCTCCTCGAGCTCCCAACTCGCCGCCATGGTTCGTCCTCTCTCTCCGAATCTAGGGTTTCAATTTATTTCATCCTCATCTCGAATTTCTATCTTGAATTATTCCACTGTTTTCGTCCTCTACAGCCTCAAGGAGATTACATCGAGCTTCATCGGAAGCGCCATGGATACCGGCTCGACCACTTCGACCGCAAGAGGAAGAAGGAGGCGCGCCAGGTCCACAAGCGCTCCGCTTTCGCCCAAAAGGTCGAATTTTTTTAAAACCTTTTGATGATTTGAGATTTGAGATGGAATTGTTTTCCCCATTTTGTGGAGAATTTGTGGTGTGATTGTTTTGAGTTTTGGCTGCAGGCTCTTGGTATTAAAGGGAAGATGTTTGCGAAGAAGCGGTATCAGGAGAAAGCTTTGATGAAGAAAACGTAAGACTCCTTTGCTTGCTCAAATATTTTTTTTTTTGGTGGTTAAAATATTGGAACCTTAAATTGAATGGGTATGGTACTTCAGTGAGAATTTTTTTTTGGTTAAAGTCTGTTTCTTTTGGTAAGAAGGAAGTTTTTTGGTTAAAGTCTGTTTCTTTTGGTAAGAAGGAAGTGCTTAAGTGTTATCAGTAAAGGTACATTTATTTAAGGGGATGGAGCAAAAGTTCAGCCGGGATTTATATTTGGGAAATGGGAGAAGCAGTTAGTATTCAGGTAGCATATGCACAATTTTATGATAATTTTGTGTCTTGACAAATGGAGCTATTGTGCTGTGGATGAGTGTTTTTTGTAGAGATTTTTGTCTTGTTGAAGCGAAGACTTCAGATATGAAAAAAAAAACAGCTAGTATTTCTAGTGTGAATATACGAATAAACAGTTCTCTGGACCTTAATAGATGACAGTTAGCGATTATTAATCACATATGCTTTTATAAGGGCCAGAGTCAGACATTGCCTTTTCCATTTCCGTAGCAACCAAACGGGAAACATGAAGAATGTGGACGATCATCAACTGCTACATCAGTTAAATTACATTTATTTAAGGGATGGAGCAAAAGTTCAGCCGGGATTTATATTTGGGAAATGGGAGAAGCAGTTAGTATTCAGGTAGCATATGCACAATTTTATGATAATTTTGTGTCTTGACAAATGGAGCTATTGTGCTGTGGATGAGTGTTTTTTGTAGAGATTTTTGTCTTGTTGAAGCGAAGACTTCAGATATGAAAAAAAAAAACAGCTAGTATTTCTAGTGTGAATATACGAATAAACAGTTCTCTGGACCTTAATAGATGACAGTTAGCGATTATTAATCACATATGCTTTTATAAGGGCCAGAGTCAGACATTGCCTTTTCTACTTCCCGCAGCGACCAAACAGGAAACATGAAGAATGTGGACGCATCATCAACTGCTACATCAGTTAAATTACATTTATTTAAGGGTATGGAGCAAAAGTTCAGCCAGAATTTATATTGGGGAAATGGGAGATGTAGTTAGTTATTCAGGTAGCATATGCACATTTTTATGTTAATTTTGTGTCTTGACGAATGGAGCTATGGTGATGTGGATATGAGTGTTTCTTGCAGAGATTTTTGTTTTGTTGAAGCGAAGACTTCAGATATGGAGAGAGAAAAAAAACACTCGTAGTATTTCTAGTGTGAACATACGAATAAATAGTTCTCTGAACCTTAATAGATGACAGTTAGCGATTATTAATCATATATGCTTTTATAAGGGCCAGAGTCAGACATTGCCTTTTCCATTTCCCGTAGCAACCAAACGGGAAATATGAAGAACGTGGACGCATCATCAACTGCTACCCCAACTTCCAACATATTCACTTTCTATCATTCAAATATAAAATTTGTAAATAGATACACACTTCACTTTATACTTTCAGTTTACTTTCTGGTTGTCAAACTCTCCCTAAGGTTAAGTTCAAGAGAATAAGACCTGTATGAAGTTTTGATATGAAGAACATTCCTTTCCAGTTATGATTTTTTTGCGTATCAATTGTGCAGTGATCACCAGTGAATCATGACTTACGGAGCTTAATTGGTAATGTGATGCTTCTCTGCTAGTTAGAATCTGGTTTACCTGGTAGGTTTTAGATCCTGTTTTTTTTTTCATTTAGCTCTACTCAGGAGGAGATATCGCATTTTACCAGGAAGGGGAATGTGTTAGGCATTAGTGGGCAACAAGGAAAAGGGAGAGATGTTATAAAGGCTGGAGTATGTATGTGAGAAGATGAAGCAGAATGAGGGCAGTTATTCTCTCCTCAGTATAGACAGATACATCTTAGACTTTGGAGGGTATTGAGTTGGATCTCATTGAGGTATGTTCTATCCCGAAATGTAGACCGGTCGGATCAGTTTGCCGTTCTGAAATTGGCGGCAAATGCAAATTTTATTCCGGTGCCACTTTTAGTGGGTAGTAGATGAGACGAGGTGGAAAGGCAAACATAGTTGAAACATATTTTGTAGATTTCAAGAGAAACATACTGTTCTCCTCATCAAGTATTTGTTTTCCTTTGTCAATATGGGGAAAAGAGCATATTATGCATGTGACGATCAGTACTCTTTCTCAGTTGATTTGGGGAGTAGTTTCTGGTGCGTACTTGTGTGTTTGTGCTGCTGACTTGCTTCTACATTTGGAAGGTAATCCAGCAACAATCTGGTCTTTTCTTCTTTTAACAGCCAACTGTTCATTGTCACTGCTTTCTTCTCATCTTTTGTTGTAAGAGAAGTTGGAGAAAACAAGCAGAGTTGAATCCAATTTTAAACAATATGTATCAAGTGTGGGACGGGTCTGAAAAGTGGTCATGTTATAACTGTGAATTATTTGGTCTTTTCATTGCAATATTGCATGAGGGAATGCGAGATGAGCTCATGACCAGTATGCTTCAAGCCTGTCTGACATTACGAAGCTATACTGATAGCTGTTTATTGGAAGTTTTTTTCCTTCTGTTTCATTAAGTCCCTCTAATATGCCATTTTATGTCAATAGAAAAAGATGCTTTTTGTTGCTTGGGTTTTCTAAACTTGGTTGTGAGAAACAAGGAGTGACTTGCACCGTAAATTTCATCTAAGCAATGGCCTAGTCACTTCCAAGCTTAAACCTAAAATGAGAACTTACTGCATTTTAAGTCATTGCTGAATTGATTTGTGTTTTTCTCTGATTGATCACTAACGAATTTTTGTCTAGGACCTTGACTTCTTACAGAGAACTAGCATATTGAGCTCAAGTTTATATATCTTGGTTGAAATTAAGGCCTTTGGAGGCTCATAAGTTGCTTGTCTTTAGAAATGAAATCCTTATCGTCAGCTTAATTGTTGAAATAGTGATATAGCATGTGAAAAAAGGAGTTCTATATTTCAGAATCAGATATTAGTTTTTGAAGCACTATGTTGAGATTACAAGAATAAAATGCATTAATTGATTTCATTTTGAGGCCACACATAGGCATTATATATCTTGTACCTTTTGGCAGACTTGCTATGCATGATGAGTCATCGACTAGACGTAAAGTGGACGATGAAGTTCAGGAGGGTGCTATTCCTGCCTATTTGATGGATCGTGATACAACTACTCGTGCAAAGGTAATTGATTTTAGTCAATTTCTGACTTCATTACAAGTAACACTTTATGGAGTCCTGTTTCTAATAAATTCTATTCTATGCATTGTTTTCTATTGTGATAGGTTCTTAGCAACACTATCAAGCAAAAGAGGAAGGAAAAAGCCGGCAAATGGGATGTTCCTCTACCGAAAGTAAGTTCTCAAACCTCCCTATACCTGGTTTACTTGATTGGAAAATCCTGTGTAGATCTTCCTAATAATTTTTAGGTGCTATATAATTGCGTGGTAATCTGGCCTTTTTACCCAATGCAAATTGCTGCCTTTTTGATTGCCTGAATTCTCTTCCCCTTTTCAGGTAAGACCGATGGCTGAAGCTGAGGCATTCAGAGTAGTCCGTACTGGCAAGCGAAAAAGTAAGTTTTCTGTACTGTATCGGTTTCTCAATTATAAGATGCAAGGTGCATAGTAATAAGAATGGCTCTATCAGAACTTTCCTTGGAGAAATTGTGGTGGCAAACCTAACATCGACATTACCAATTATAAATCATCTTCTGGATTTAACCATAGATATTTTTGCATGATGAAAAAGCTATTTTGGTGTCTAGTTTTGTTTGTACGTGGTTCCAAGACTCATATTTAGTAGTTAATTAACACACCGGAAGCATGCTTAACTACTGATAATTCTGATGTTCAATGAAGCAGGGGAAACATTGCATGAATTATCCTTAAAAGGTTACTGTGTTGTTTAGAGAGGGAAAGATCCAACTGGGAGTCTGGGAGACTGTAGTAGGTGCACTATTTTTCTGGCGTGAAAACTTCTTATCTGTTAACTCCTTGTTTATGATTTGTTTTGCCCTTTTCTTTGTTACTTCCATACTATTTGGAGACTGGAAAGTTAAAAGGGCACTTTTACGATACTGTTAAATGCTTGGGAGTGTTTGGTTTAAAGAAGCTGGAATTGCAAATGTAGTTGCAATAACATGTTTCAAATACATGTGGAGTTCCGTTCTAGTGTTTGGTTGAAATGTATTTCAACTACGTGTGTTGCAAAACCAATGTTTGGTTGCATGTACAAATCCAAAACTACAAACAACTAGATCGTTAGTTGTTTTGTTGAATTTTTTGTGTTGCAACAACAATTTAAATCCTCATACCATGGTAAACTTACCACCTCCAATTTATAATATAACTATTAGAGAGCTATAATAGTAACCTTATATATTTAATTGTCTTACAACTAAGAACTATTAAAATGCAATCGGAAAAACCATGAATCTTTTAAATAATGCACCTCTTATTAAAAAACTCCTTGCTGCATCCATATGTATATAGAGCTCCCAATGAAATACAATCAAGGGCTTGAATTGATTCCTTTGTTAAGAACAAAATAATGTCATTCGTAGGAACTCCTAGTCTTGGTCTCCATAACACAACAAATATATAAATAAAGCGCAAAGCTACACATCAATAATGAGGGTCTCCTGTGATGGGGAGCGGCGTGAGGGCTTCGATCTGGAGGCGAGAAATCGTCGACGGCTTGGCAGAATGGGGTTAAAATCCATGATAAACAGTAACCAAAGTTACTATTCCACTCGCAAACAATATCTAGTTTTGCTATTTTTACCGTGAACAGTGATATCACTATTGTTCACCCGCGAACAGTGACAATCTTTTTGGGTTTTTTTGAGTGGTGATGAGTTGTGGAAGATCAATAAGGATAATTGGAAGAGGATTTTGATAGGTACTAGGCTTCACACCCTAAACAAAAGGCAAATCACATGCCAAAGAAGCAATTCAAATGCTCAAGATCGAATTCTCAAACTCAATTTTTTTATTCATCAATGTCTGCTCCTCATGGAGGATTACATCTCTTATTTATAGGAAAAGAAATCAACTAAACACTTAAGGAAGTAAATAAAAATCCTAATCAAATCAAAACCTAACAAAACTAAAAGATGCAATCAAATAAAATCCTAGCTAAAATAGAAAGAGATTTCAAAATTAAATCCTAAAGAAATCCTAATTAAAATAAAAGATTACATGGAATCAAATCAAATATTACTAAAATAAAATTATTCTAATAGATCTTAAATTTTTTTGATGGATAGTCCACGATTGTCCTGCATCAAATCTCCCCTTATTAGAGAAAACTCGACCTCGAGTTTTACAGTGAGCGAGTGTAATGTTTGACTTGATTGGTGAGAAGAATTTCGTTGTAGATTGTAAGACCTTCAAGATGAGCTGTAAAACCCGATATTGAGTTGACGGTGGAGGGTCTGGAATAACGAACTCAATAATCATATTATTTTGGATTGGGAGTTTGCACGACATATCGATCTTAAGTTCGGATTCTAGGCTTGACTTGATCTCTGGGTTTAATTCAAGCTCAAGCATTAGATCTACCTACTGCTCTGATTTTGGTTCGAACTCTTGTTTAAGCTTACGCTCTGGATCTATCTTCTGATTTGCTTCTTCTGGCTCTGGTTCAGGCTCACACTCTGGATTGATCTTTTGATCTACATCTGAGTCTGGCTCACGCTCAAACTTAGGCTTTGGTTCTTGTTTCTTAAGAAATTCTTACAACTTTGCTAAGTGGAAAAATATTTTCTCAATGTGTGGGTCCTTCCATGCTGAGGCTGAGGATTTGCTTGAACCTTCTCTGATACCAAGTTAAGGCTTCGGATCTGGATTGAAATCAAATTTTGATTGAAGATCCACATCTGTCAGGGGTTGAGGAATTTGTGTTGGCTTTGCTTCAGAATTTGAAGAGAAACAATATCTTCTAGATGGTGGACTAGAGTACCTCCTCTTTAAAAGAGCTTTCATAGTTGTCCACGAACAAATGTTTGAATGATAATAGTTTCTATACCACCAATATTTTACCTCTTTCTTTAGCCTACACTCAGCATATAAATACATTTTCATTCGACATATCATAGATAGAAAAGAAATCAACTAAACACTTAAGGAAGTAAATAAAATCCTAATCAAATCAAAACCTAACAAAACTAAAAGATGCAATCAAATAAAATCCTAGCTAAAATAGAAAGAGATTTCAAAATTAAATCCTAAAGAAATCCTAATTAAAATAAAAGATTACATGGAATCAAATCAAATATTACTAAAATAAAATTATTCTAATAGATCTTAAATTTTTGATGGATAGTCCACGATTGTCTTGCATCATCCTATCCATAGACTTCATAATGCCAAAATGGAAGGAAAAAAAAGTGCGAATAGAACCCAAAATACTGCTAAGTCGCAACTACATATTGTCCACTAAAGCACTAATTAACAGAGCATATTACTGGATATTTAGTCATCATAGTGACTGAATGCATCAGTTTCATTGTTGTTCCCACTATTTTCATATCCTCGCTTATCGACGCTCTCTTCTCGATGCCCTCTTATGTCGTCCACATCTTCGTACTGCTCCTGTGCCAGAGATCTTCACGATGTCTGTTTGTGCCATTAAAGTTGGTATTACCAAAACCACCCATTGCATCAAATATCCCTCTAGGTAAACTTGGATATTCCGAGAAGAACTCATCCATCCATTGATGGCGCATCTAAACACTACGACTCAAAAATCCACGAGCTTTATATTCATGACCAGCTTGCAAAAGATATTCATACGCTGATGACTTCAAACTATTATTGTATCCAGACAATGACATGATCGCATCATAGAGTTTACTTGTGAAACTCAAGATTACATCTTCAGTCATTGCCATTGCAACGCTACCCACTGCAGTAGTCAACTTGTTCGTGCATTCATAAGGATCTCGTTCCTTCCATTTCGTCTTCTGTTTTTGTTTATGAGAAGCATGTTGACTTGACGATCCCGTTGGAGTACTTTTAGATGAATTAGGAGAATTCTCCATAAACTCCACATTATTTTCTAAAATAGCTTCAACATCAATAGGCGAGAATTGTGCAGATCTTTTATCAAGTGCCTTCCCTAAAGGTTGTGAAGAATCTTTCATCCAAGCTCTAGTAGCGTGATCTCCCACAATCAAACACAACTCCTCATACTGCTCAATTGGTTTGTCCAGGTAAATGTCATGGCTTTTGTGTACCTGTAATTATAAGAGTTAATGTTAAAAATGCATAAAAATACAAGATTAAAAACTATTTTGACAAAATAGAGCATTAAGGTCAACTAATTACCGCAAGATAACCTTCAAATCCTTATTGTTCAACAATGATTGTCTTTGTATCCTCATTCCATTGCTATCCACTCTTTCCCTTTAGTTTGTTAATTAATTTCATTCTACAAGTAAGAGTTCAAGGTGACTCCATACATTACCTTCAGTTATGTTAAATCCACGAGCTTTATATTCATGACCAGCTTGCAAAAGATATTCATACGCTAATGACTTCAAACTATTATCGTATCCAGACAATGACATGATCACATCATAGAGTTTTCTTGTGAAACTCAAGATTACATCTTCAGTCATTGCCATTGCAACGCTACCCACTGCAGTAGTCAACTTGTCCGTGCATTCATAAGGATCTCGTTCCTTCCATTTCGTCTTCTGTTTTTCTTTATGAGAAGCATGTTGACATGACGATCCCGTTGGAGTACTTTTAGATGAATTAGGAGAATTCTCCATAAACTCCACATTATCTTCTAAAATAGCTTCAACATCAATAGGCGAGAATTGTGCAGAACTTTTATCAAGTGCCTTCCCTAAAGGTTGTGAAGAATCTTTCATCCAAGCTCTAGTAGCGTGATCTCCCACAATCAAACACAACTCCTCGTACTGCTCAATTGGTTGTTCAGGTAAATGTCATGGCTTTTGTGTACCTGTAATTATAAGAGTTAATGTTGAAAATGCATAAAAATACAAGATTACAAAATATATTGACAAAATAGAGCATTAAGGTCAACTAATTGCCTCAAGATAACCTTCAAATTCTTCTTGTGCAACAATGATTGTCTTTGTATCCTCATTCCATTGCTATCCGCTCTTTCCCTTTAGTTTGTTAATTAATTTCATTCTACAAGTAAGAGTTCGAAGGTGACTCCGTACATTACCTTCAGTTATGTTATATGCAGGATATTTCTTATTAAGCTCTCGAAGAACTGCGTTGAATACTTGAGGCTTTAAACATTTGCCTGTCTTCCCATTATTTCTCACTTGATCAGCCAAGAAATTAATAAAAAACCTGATAACATGTGGAGGCCACTTGAAAGTTTTACTCTTTCCTTCTTGATTGCTACCATCTACAATTTCCACATCTTTTGGTTGCATGGTCTCTATTGCCGGGGTGCTATTTGTTTCCATTTGACATTAGTTAAAATACATTCACAAATAATATATAATTAAATAATATGCAAAAATAAATGCAAACAAGTAGATTAAGAATAATTATATTAATAAATAACCCAATATAAAAAATAATGATAAAACATTTTCAATCAGATGTTCAAATAGAATTATGCAGATAATATTTGCATTCAACAACTAGAAATACTATTAAAACTATAAAACATTCATTGACTAATTTGATTATTAATCCACATTTCATCTGCCATATGATCTCTAACAGAAATCCACTCTACATTGTCACCTTTCTCACTTACCCTATGACGACTGCTTCGCGATGTCCAATTTGCTTCAGATGGTATTAGCTTATCACAATCTTGATCAATAATAAAATTGTGAAGCACACAACACGGAAGGACAATGTCTGTTGTGATGGAAATAGGTGATAAGATTCATTCTTGATTATTTAAATCTTCCTTTAAGAGAACCAAACGGTCTTTCAATTGTGGTCCTAAGCAAATAATGCCCGTGATTAAAACGCTCTTTGGCACTAGTAGGTGCAGGATCACTATATTCTATCAAGTTGGGTTGAGTATCCAACATCAGCAAGATAGTATTTTCCTACAATTTGTCATGATAAGGAAAAGTTAATTACGAGGCAACTTTTAGTTTATGTGTTAGATATCGATATCATGTTACCTGTTTCAACTCTTAAACCATCTTCTTTTTCTAATGCACTACTTAACACCAAGGAATCATGTGCAGAACCCTCCTAACCAGCTAATACGTAAGTGAATTTCAAATCAAAATCCACACATGCTAAAACATTTTGGGTAGTGAAAGGTTTTCTGCCACAAAATTGCCTAGCAAGAGATGCAGGAACAGTAGCATGAATATGAGTTGCATCAAGAGCCCCAATGCAATCCTAAAATAAAATATAGGATAAGTTTATGACACTTAAATAAACATTATTTACACATGACAATTACGTTGAAATATGGCACGATTCTATGGCTCATTGATATCTTTGGGTGCGGGAATTCTTTGGAGCTATGATGATCTGATTTCGTAACTCTCCAATTGCATCGAAGACATGATTAAAGTATCTACTAACAGTCTCCAGATCGTTTAAAATTGTGTCTAACTACACTCCATTTCTCACATTGTCGCCTAGTGTGTGTAGGAACATTATCACTTGTTCCTCAACAGTAACATGAAAGCTATACCACCATAGACCTCTTATCTTCAATATTGTGCACCATTTTTCAAATGGGACTCTATTCATTCTGCACATCTCTACAATGAGTGTCAGACAAATATATCATGCTTTCAAAATATTTGTTTTTAGTCAAGCGTCTTGCGGGGTCTAAATTATTGCATTTTCTTTTGAAAACGATCAATTTAAACCATATAATAGACATAACCCCAGCCATCATTATTGTCATAGCTGCAGCTTTTAATTTTTTAGAGTCTTGATTTGAGGGAATAAATGTAGCTGAGCATGTATTAGATGATGAACGCATCTAAACCAATAAGAAAATAAATATATTATTTAGTTTTATGCTAAACATGTAAATATCCAGGCAAAAACAAGCGTTCAGTCTAGCTTACAAGATTAATTAGAACATAGGTATAGCAGTCATATTGATTTAAACAATTCATAAAGATAGCGGAAGCTAAAAATAGATTATTTAAAATACAAAGTAAAGCCAACACTTAGAAGAACATATCATCAAAGAATTTTAGGATTGATAAAAGAAAGGGTGAAATTACGTGAACAATGATTCAGTGAAATATTACCTTAAGCCTAGCACCTCTAATCAACCACCTTGTATGTGAAATATCAAGCTTTAAGATATAACTGGTGAAGGAAGCAAGGCAACATATTTCATTAGTAAAGCATCTGTGGGTTGTTTAGAACGATCTGGTAGAATTGAATCTTTAAAGCAATCATCAAACATACATATTATATAAGAGAATTGCTCATACTTCTTTTCTAGTATGCTATTGTAGAGGAAGATAATTACATCTGTTCCTGGTGTATTCTTTGTTTACCCACCAGATTCTCTTTGTGATCACTTGCAAAGGCTTATGTTACAAAGAGATCACAGTGTAGTGCTTTGAAGGGAAAAAATTATTCCTTCCAAGTGAAGTCTCTTCTAGGGTTAATGAATCTTTACAAGTATGTAGTGATCCTTGTACACTTTAATGCGAAATCTTTCTCATCTACTTAAAATAAAAAGGCAAGGGAGGAAAAAAATTAGGGGTTGTAGATCTTTTTACCTTTGGAGGTGATGGTATCCAAAAGCAGAAAAATCTTGAAGCTGGACCACCCTTTTTCTGTTCCAGAACCACAGAGTGCTTTAGCTTCTGCTGTTTCAGCACACCAATTTGGGCACAGTTACAGTTCCCCTATTTTTGGGACCTTTTGTTGTTACAACACCCTTTTCGAGTTAACGTTCTTAAAGCAAACAAGCGTCTTGGAGTTTGGATGTAGTGGGAACTAATTGGGATTCCAACTACTCCAAACCAGGAGAAAGTATCCCATGGGGACGGCCCATGGATGAATGGCGCACCCATGGGATATGAGCCCTTGGATACCTTTGGATCTGGGCACAAATCTCTAAATATAAGAGATCCAATGGCTCATATCTCATGGGTGCGCCATTCATCCATGGGCCGTCCCCATGGGATACTTTCCAAACCAGACACACCCTTAGTATTTAACTGACACACCTGAAGCATGCTTAACTACTAATAATGTTGTGGTTCAATAAAGCAGGGGAAACATTGTCTGAATTAACCTTAAATTTCCCCGCTTATAGTTGGTTATTATGTTGTTTAGAGAGTGAAAGATCCAACTGGGACTGTAGTAGGTGCATTATTTTTCTGGCATGAAAACTTCTTATCTGTTAACTTCCTGTTTATGATTTGTTTTGCCCTTCTCTTTTGTTACTTATTTGGAGACTGGAAAGTTAAAAGGCTTTTACAATACTGTTCAATGCTTGGATTCTTTTTTTTTTTTTTCTGTTCAGACCTGTCCTTCGAAATAAAACTACTTGATTCTATTGTTAAAATGGCGCTTTTACAGTACTGTTCAATGTGTAAGATGGAAGGTTGTCTTTTCGCTGACTTTGCAATCCTTACGTGTCTTCACGCAGACAAGCAATGGAAGCGGATGGTCACCAAAGTGACATTTGTTGGGGCTGGATTTACAAGAAAACCACCAAAGTATGAGCGCTTCATTAGACCTATGGGCTTGCGGTTTACCAAAGCTCATGTTACCCACCCCGAACTGAAATGCACTTTTAATCTTGAGATAATTGGGATTAAGAAAAACCCCAACGGTCCTATGTATACTTCTCTTGGTGTGATAACGAAGGGAACACTTATTGAGGTGATGACCAACTAATCTCATTCTTTAGCCAACTAATCTCATTCTTTATGTATTTGCCAGAATAAACATAGGTTCCTGCAATTAATTTGATATACTTTGGTTTATATCATTTTAGGTGAATGTGAGTGAACTTGGTCTGGTTACTGACAAGGGAAAAGTAGTGTGGGGTAAGTATTGGCTTATCATTTTGCATGTACAATTCACCTTTTTATTTCTTTCCTGAATGTTCTTTTCTCTCTTCTGTTACTTGCAGGTAAATATGCCCAGGTGACTAACAATCCAGAGAATGATGGTTGCATAAATGCAGTTCTCCTGGTTTAAGAAGTACATCCAGACAATTTCAGCAGGAGCACTCTTATGGGAAGATTAATTTTGATGTACTGTTTCTTAGTTGCGACTTATCTGTTTCATGTTTCTATTAGTGTAAAAGGAGAATTTTTTGAAAGAAATTGGTTTTGCCCTATCAATTCTGACTTGTGAGCTTCAGAGTATTCTATATATTTATCCTTCAAAAGGGTTATATATGTTAGAGTATTCTGTATATTTATCCTTCAAAAGGGTTATATATGTTCAGAGTTTTTCGCATGATACCACATTTTCATTTTCTCGATCTGTTGGTGCTAAAGTTATGTTGATGTGGAACTGATCATTTGGTAATGCCACTTAGTGAGAAAACACTATCGTAAACTCTGGGTGAAGATTTTGTAACTGGCTGATCTACTTAAGAGCATTGCAATCTAATCTTTAGGGCAATAATTTTGTAAAGAGCAAATATACCACTTTCAACATGCACAGTAGTTTATGGAGAGCTTGGTTCTGTAATTTGCTAGATTCTTGCCTTGCTAGAGCCGAGAAATGTCAGTTGCTGTATTTGCCAAGGTTAGTTTCAAAATTCATGAAAAGTGAAAAACAAGTTGCATACGATGTTCGTAAATAGAAACAAGTTTCAACTGTCTCAGTTGCATTCCAATCCCCAGAAATAGTTACAACAATAATCTTCAACTTATGTGTCATCTCTTGTAAGACTCTGCAGAACTCTTTCCTATCACTGCTCAGAGAGCATGAGGCAAGAAACAGCAGTACTGGTACCTATTGATATAGCATGGTATCACTGTGAAACAGGGAGAAAGAATGAAGAAACAACTGAATGTTTACAAAATAACTGACAAAAATGTCAGCATATAACTGTTATTGTTCAGGCTACAGGAAATATACCACTTATCTTATTTCAGAAACAGTACTATTATAACGTACCAAAATTTTAAGATTAATGGACAAAAATGAGTTGACACTTGACACAGTACACATGCTACTCAAATCAGTAGAACCTCAGACAGCCACAAGCTCTCGCTCCTGAGCCTGCACTTGTTTTGTTACGGTTTGGGGAACAAACTACATACAACCGGGCATATTAAACCCGCTGCCTTCAAAGAACTGTTTCCATGCCTTAACTGGAACGGCTTCTTGAATTCTAAAGCGACCCTCATCGGACAATCTTTCATTCACAAATTGTTTCCATGCCTTAACTGGAGCAGCTTCTTGAATCTTAAAACACCCTTCAACCGATGATCTCTTATTCATGAACTCTTTCCAGGCCTTGACTGGCCCAGTTTCTTGAATGTTAAAGGTACCTTCATCAAGCAACTGACCATTCATGAACAAGCCTCTGGCAGCAAATCCCATAAACTCAGACGGGTTTACATAATTACGAACTCTGGACGTAATACCACCATCATAACTGAAGCCCATCCTAAGTGTTTGATGAGAGGATTCCGGCTTCTGGGATTGTTCGAGGAATTCCTTTTGCTGGCTTGGAAGTCTTTGTTTAACAATCTGGGAGGTGTCTCCACCAGTTGACATAACATTTTCCATGCCGAATGCTTCCCAGTCGACTTGCTGCCAAATACCATATTCATGTCTTTTGTCATGCAAATGGTACTGCTCGACTTCAAATTGATGCTATAAAGCTAATCTCTCGGCTTGAAGTTTTAGCTCTTGGAGGCGATTACCTATCCTTGATGACACAGCATCATATAGAGTTCCTCTATTCGCATCTTGGGTATTATTCTTGGAGACGAGTAGATCTTCAAGATAGATAGATAGGATAATTGAGCAGTGATACTACCAGGAAAAATAGACACATGGCATGGCAAGAGATTATCACTATGGGAACTACTAATTCAGTTTACTAATAGATGATACATACATAGACATGCTGCAAAAACTAATAGAGTGTGTAAAAGTACCTATGCCCAATTACATATCGGTATTTCTACAAAACTGTTTAGATCTCTAAAGGAGTGTCTGTCAACCATATAAAAGCTCAAGAACCTAGCGAACGTGGTAACATGTCTTCTTTTTTTCTGATTAATATATAACACCTTTTAACTGGATAATTTAACAGATGTTTCTTGTGAAATGATGATGCCAAGAACAATGAGCACTGTATTCCTCCAGAGGTGGATCAAAGCTGAGAAGAGATCTATTCATATTGGCCCACAAGGCCAGCAATTACGAATGCTCAGTAATGAAAAAACACATATCTTCAAAGAAGGAAAAAAATTCTGTGGACTTGATCTGCCTTATTCTGCAAATGAACGGAGACATATTTTCTCAAGTAGCAACGGCCAATTATCACCAAGTTGCGTTGGACTCATCTCCTTGCTACCCTAAAATCCTGAACTGATATTGTACTATGGCTTCTGTGCTATATTCTTCTGTTGAGAAACCCATCACTGCTCAATACATGCATGTCATTTCCCTGCCAAACGCCATTGACAGGCTTCTTATTAGTCTGCTGCTGAAAGATTGGATGCTTTATTGACTCCTGCTCTGATCTCGATACAACTAACTGAAAACACGATCTAATTAACTGCTACAAATAAGTATCCAACCCATTATTCAACAAGTTGGCACAATCCACTGCTACACCTTCCAATCGTCGAGCCCTTACTATTCCCTCCATCTTCTTCATTAAGTCCTCCTATGACATAACTCACCAGTACTCAAGCTTGTACTAATGCTACCTCTACTACTTGCCAAAGCCAAGGGTCTCTGAATCCGTATCAGCGCCAGAATAGAATTTCTTCTCGAGCACATCTCAAAACCACTGCATTGCTCCACAACTTCCTCCCCTTCTTCTACAATCTCAATTCCCAGTGAACTTCCCATTCTCGGACTGTTGTCCAGTTCATCTTCATGCTTCTGCACTGATCTCTTCAAATTGCAATGACCCAAAACTCCATTCTCTTTAACAATTACCCCCGTTAGGCCCAAGCAAACGAGAACGATCTTTAGACCTCCTATCTCGACCTCCTGCTGACCTGTGCTCTTCAGAGGGGATGTCGGAAATAAATCTCCATTGGACAAGATCAGTGGAGGAGGTCCAATTTTAGCATTGTGGGACCCACTTTAACTGGTTTAGATGAAAATGGAGGTGGGGCTTTGGCACAGTAAGCATTCTTGACGATGGACTGAATAAGCTCATTATGTAAGTGGACATTCTCTTGCCCAAGGATCGAAAGGCAGAGCTTGTTGAACTCAAGTTTCGACAGAAGCTGTAGGATTATAATTCTTGTGCATTATCACTTATAAGAATACCTATAGTCAAAAAATGTACAACTGGTAGTACATAATTCACAACTAAACTAGAATGGGCAAAATACCCATCCACACAGTCAAACTAGGGGCATAAAGGAAGCCTACCTGCTACTCAGAGAGCACTTCATAGCTGATGAATCTTTGTGGCAATCATGTGATAAGCAGACAATAATCTACAGTAAAACACAAATGTTAGATCAATAATAGGTACCGAGTCCTGATAACAACCAGTAGATATTGAAACCCTCGTAATAGCAACTCTAGAGAATTATTAAAGAGATAGAAACCAATCTACCGAATACTAATCTTACCTACGATTCATGAGCATCAGATCAGTAAAACTTCAGGCGGTGTCCATATTCATGAGCCTGCCTGCCTGACAATTAAAATTTTTAATCATCAAACATTTAAAAGACTGATGCTCTCCCCAAGCAACAAGGAAAGGGAAAAAAGTAACAACACTGTCACCTTGCCAATTAGCACTAGCAGAGTAACACTAGAAGTTTAGATGCAGATTTTATCGCTGATATCCTCCATCGGCTTTTGCAATCCAATTCTTGCCCCTTAACTGCTCGTTTTCATGAACAGAAAGTACTCGAGATTGTATAAAACTTGCTA
The DNA here is from genome assembly GCA_012295165.1 of Asparagus setaceus. Lineage (NCBI taxonomy): Eukaryota > Viridiplantae > Streptophyta > Magnoliopsida > Asparagales > Asparagaceae > Asparagus > Asparagus setaceus. Next base: position 2,425,307 of record CM022701.1, on the reverse strand, counting down.
CAAATATTATTCACTCCACATCCAAAAATGAGGCACAGTCAATATCCTGAAGACTTATCCTACCCATCAACAAATCACTAGAATGTTTTGAACAGAGTGGCAAGCACTTCTTGTTCAGACTCTCATGAATTGCACCCATCCCGGGCACCCACTTACTCTCATTTAACGGGTCCACATTCAAACGGTTCTGCAATAACCGGATCCGATAAAGCACAGTATCAGTCCTAAAGCAGAGATGGGCTAAGCAAGTACAAGAAGGTTCATCAAATGCTAACCTAACTAAAATCAAACCCAAGGCACCATCCACAGGCGTTGGATCTGCAAGATCTCTATCACCCATCATTCTTATCTCCCTCTCAGTAGGGAAATTAAATTCCTCAATCCCATTCAAACCAGAGTTTTTTAGATCCTTGGTATAGTGGCGAATAGCCTCTCGCTTCGTGGACTCGTGCTTTTCTGCCAATGTCAAGAAACATGAGAACCGCAAATGATAATTTACAACGGTCTTCACCATCTTAAAATTTCGGCAGCAACAGAAGAAATCCAACCATCTTCTTCCCACGCCTGCATACCATTTGATAATATCAGCATCATCCAGACAAAGGAGAACCTTGATTGGCCTGGGCCTGCCCATAGAATTTGTGAACTTAGCCAATTTCACTGCTTTCCTTATGAGTTCCACTGGTGCATTCACTCTCATCCGAAGCTCAGTCAAGTCCTCCACTGTTCTCTTAGCATAGTCCCTCTCTTCTTCTTCTTGCTGGCTATCCTCATCCTGCTGTAAAACCTTGCTATAATTCACAGGCATCATATATTTATTAACCTTTTCTTGAAACTGATCATACGAATCTACTAATTCCTCCGGCAACTGGTCTCTTATTCTCTTCAAAGACAAGAAATCACCAGAAGTAAGCATTCTGTGCCAGCTCCGGCAATCCTCTCTAGACTTAAAGAACTCTGCAACAACATCCTCTTCCCAATTGCTAAAAATCTCTCTAACTTCACTCTCAATCCTGAAATCAAACTTGAATTCGCCGCTTCTTTTCAGCTTCTTGAATACATGGTTCCATATCTTCATCCCCAATTTCTTCCTAACAGTCTCTCTTGCATTTTTCAATTCCAAAGCCCTAGCTGCTTTCCTCTTCAAATGCATTTTCTTTGCTCTCATAGCTTTCTCCGACATTGGAGGATGAAGGACCGAAGGAGGGACAGCCTGAAGCTCAAAACCCATGAAATCTATCTTCTCCGAAACCGCACTGTGAATCGAACTGTTCAAGTTATCAACTTTCAGCTCCAATTCTTTCTCTATAAACTTCAAAATCCTATCTTTTATATTCATAGTGAACAATTTGGATCCAGAAGTAACCACCAAAATCTCATCCAAGTACCTAACCGCATAAACCCTGATCGGCTTATGCAAAACCCTAGAATCATCCATCCTCGGATTTTTCTTATGAATCTCCTCTCGAATCTCCTGAATCAGCCGATCCAAACTATCGAAATAAACATTAATCAAAATCGAATTCAAGTCGCTCTCTTGCGGAAAGCCCTTACCTTTACAAACCCCTCCGATCTCAAACCCTATAGCTCGCGATTGAAATAGACTTTCAGTAAATCGAACCAATTGAACATCGTCAATCTTCTCTTCGATAACAGCCGTCAATCTGCTGACGTGGCGGGGACCAAACGGCTGCCGCCGGAACGCGACGCGAAACCACCAGCTAGGGTTTTGGACGGCGGTCTTCAGGTACCTAACGGCAGTGTGACGGCCGACGTCGACGCGGCCGCCGTAAGCGAAGGTAGCGAATCTCTTCTCATAAATGATCTCCAACACGATTCTAATTGATTCGATCACGACCTTGAGGTCGAGATTGGGGACGATCAAAGACTCGCCTTTCTCTCTCGAAGGAACGAGCTCGACGCAGTTGGAGTCGATGCTGAAGTCGCCGTTGCGGAGAGAGAGGGAGAGGTCTTGGATCTTGATTTGGTTCGAGATTGAGATTGAATCTGGAGGGGGGAGGTTAGGGTTTGCGCGGGAAAAGAGGTTGAGGGCGGCGGAGAGGAGGAAGGGAGGAGAGGAGACGGCGGAGCTGAGGAGATTGTGGAACTTGCGCCGGTTGTACTGGTTTAGAATTAGGGTTTCGAGTTCTGAATTTGAGGAAAAAGATCGATCGACGGCCAAAACCCTAACCCTAACCCTAGAGTTTTGAGGGAGGAGGCGATGGAGGCGGAGGAGCATTGAGAGCGGGAAAGTGACGAGAGCTGTAAGTGGCACAGAGACTGAGATGAATGGGTTGGGTTGTTAATGGGCTTTAGGGTTGGCCGAAATTGGGCTTTACATTTGGGCGATTGTTTTTTCGGCCTTCAGTAAGCTTTGACGTCCAACACTTTATTGGGCTGGGTTTGGAGAAGGCATTTGGCCCAATAGCACTTGAATAAGATATGACGTTGATGGTGAACATATATATAAGCTTTATAGTAAATAGCTATTCTATGGAAGCAATGAGCAGGAGATGATAACTTTGCTACTCAGACGCTAAGGGCTGTTTGTTTCGTCTAAAAAACACAGAAAATGAGGGAAAGTGAGGGTAATCTTTATATTTTCCTTCATATTCGTGTGTTTGTTTGCAAAAAATTTCCGGAAAGTGAGGAAAAGTGAGGGTGAAACATAGCTTTTTTTTCCGGAAAATTTTCCGGAGCGAAAACCCCGATTTTGAGGGAAAATGACGGAAAGGAACCAAACACGCCCTAAGAGATAGGCTGATGGTGGGTCTCATTCTGCTAGTTACTTCGAAGAGAGTGAACTCTCAAAGCTTTTATTTCAGTTTCATACAATTACAGTTGCAACACCTATAGCGGCATCGAACCAAATAACTCGTGATGTGTTTTATATGTAACACTTTTATCATTGGAGATTCATCATGTATATTTATTTGATGAAGAAAAATAATATGCTTTTGAACAATCCTTACAGGATTTTAACCTTTTTTGAGAAAATATTTTAGGACTTGGACACGAGTATATATTCTCATGCATGAACCAAATACAATCTTCTTACTAATATTACTAACCAGCCTCTTCCTACTCTTCTGGTCAATTGCTTCATTATTAATTGTAAGTGTAGTTGTAGAACATGCACAAAAACATGCACAAACAGTTTTCAGAACAGAGTAGTCGACTACTAGGCATTGTAGTCGCACACCGCTGCATGCAGCGCGGTTCGCCGTGAAATCGCAGTAGTCGACAATGCGGTTGTAGTCGATTAATCACAGTGAGTAGTCGAATTAACTGGTAGTATTTAACTAACTGGCAGATTCAACGGGTTTTGGTTTTAAACCCGGTTCGTTTAGAGTTTATATATAACCCTAAACCTGATTATTAGGGATGTATTAAGCACGATTTGGAGCAGCTTTTCAGAGGGTTTTGTGCATCTTTGGAGAGGAGATCTTTTGAGAGATTGAGAAGTTTGTTTTTAGGGTTTCTTTGTGAGAACTTGTAATCCTAATTTGTATTCTCTCTTTCTATTAGTGAAAATCCCCCCTCCTTACCCCGTGGACGTAGGCAACTTGCCGAACCACGTAAATCTCGGTCTTTACTCTTTATTGTGTTTTTGCTATCGTTTGTGGTGGTTTCTCTCGCCGCTGTCCGCTTCCAACAATTGGTATCGAGCTATTGTTCGCATTGAAAGTGGTGTAATTTCTAATTTGAGGGGTGTTGGTGATTCAGAGAAGCGGATTCACTAAGACAAACAGAGGATGGCGTCAACCAAGAATCACCAAAGTGGGAAAATTCGAGATTGAAAAGTTCAATGGGAAGAACGATTTTTCTTATTGGAGGATGCAGATGAAAAACTTTCTAATTTCGCAAAAATTGCACAAGACTTTGGATGGAAAGGAGAAGAAGAATAAGGATATGTCCGATGAGGATTGGGAGGAGTTGATCCAAGCACAGGCCGATTATCCTATGCCTCGAGAGGGATGTAGCTTTCTTGGTAGATGGAGAGGAAACGCACATGCTGGGAAGAAGTTAGAGGTACCTTCATGACGAAGAGTCTAACTAACCGGATCTACTTAAAATTCAAATTGTATACTTGCAAGATGGAGGAGGGCTCATCAATCCGGAACACATCAACAAGTTTGATAGGATCATATCGATTTGAAAGACATAGATGTTAAAGTAGGAGACGAGGATCGCGCTTCTACTTCACCTGCCAAGTCTTATGAGAACCGTGCAAACACCGAGGCTTGTGGGAGAAAATCGAAGATGGATGAGACTAGAACGGCACTTCTAGCTGACGATCTTCTGAAGACCCGAACTAAGTGATACTGGCCAATCGCAGAATGTGAACGCGAGGATTGTTTGCAAGAGGAAGGAGCAATGAGCGAGGAAAAGGCAAGGGAGGAAAGTCTAGATCTAAATCAAGACCTCTTGCGGAAAAGGATGTTTCAAGTGCGGTGAAGCCGGCATTTCAAAGTCGACCGTCCAAATAAGAGAGTAGGTGGAAAGAAGAACAACAACAAGACCGAGAGGAGAGAGGGCAAGGAAGAAGCGAGCTACGCTTCGAGGAAGGAGCGATAAGGAATGCTATGTCGTCACTCGCATGGAGAGATCTGAAGTGGATTCTTGATTCTCGGTTGCTCTTACCATATGTGTCCAAATAGGAAGTGGTTTACTACCTACAGAGGCATTGATGGGGAACTGTATTGATGGGGAATAACCATGCTTGTAAAACAGTGGGGCTAGGTAATATCAAAATCAAGATGCATGATGGAGTGGTTCGAACCTTGATCGGATGTGAGGCATGCCCCGACTTGGAAGAATCTTATCTCGCTTGGTGCTGGACTCGGTGGTTGCGTGGATTGTGACGAAAACGGAGTGAAGAAGGTTGTTCGTGGTTCCTTAGTAGTGATGAAGGGTGTTCGTCACGGTAATCTATATACTCTCGTGCACGACGCGACAGGAGATGCACGGTTGAACTGGCGGAAGTGGTGGAGACCCATGTGAGCACACACCTATGGCATGGCGCTTGGGCATATGTCGAGAAGGGTCTAGTTCGCTGGTAAAGAGGGTCTGGCGAACCTCAGACAGCCACAAGCTCTCGCTCCTGAGCCTGCACTTGTTTTGTTACGGTTTGGGGAACAAACTACATACAACCGGGCATATTAAACCCGCTGCCTTCAAAGAACTGTTTCCATGCCTTAACTGGAACGGCTTCTTGAATTCTAAAGCGACCCTCATCGGACAATCTTTCATTCACAAATTGTTTCCATGCCTTAACTGGAGCAGCTTCTTGAATCTTAAAACACCCTTCAACCGATGATCTCTTATTCATGAACTCTTTCCAGGCCTTGACTGGCCCAGTTTCTTGAATGTTAAAGGTACCTTCATCAAGCAACTGACCATTCATGAACAAGCCTCTGGCAGCAAATCCCATAAACTCAGGCGGGTTTACATAATTACGACTCTGGACGTAATACCACCATCATAACTGAAGCCCATCCTAAGTGTTTGATGAGAGGATTCCGGCTGGGATTGTTCGAGAATTCCTTTTGCTGGCTTGGAAGTCTTTGTTTAACAATCTGGGAGGTGTCTCCACCAGTTGACATAACATTTTCCATGCCGAATGCTTCCCAGTCGACTTGCTGCCAAATACCATATTCATGTCTTTTGTCATGCAAATGGTACTGCTCGACTTGATGCTCTAAAGCTAATCTCTCGGCTTGAAGTTTTAGCTCTTGGAGGCGATTACCTATCCTTGATGACACAGCATCATATAGAGTTCCTCTATTCGCATCTTGGGTATTATTCTTGGAGACGAGTAGATCTTCAAGATAGATAGATAGGATAATTGAGCAGTGATACTACCAGGAAAAATAGACACATGGCATGGCAAGAGATTATCACTATTGGAACTACTAATTCAGTTTACTAATAGATGATACATACATAGACATGCTGCAAAAACTAATAGTGTGTAAAAGTACCTATGCCCAATTACATATCGGTATTTCTACAAAACTGTTTAGATCTCTAAAGGAGTGTCTGTCAACCATATAAAAGCTCGAGAACCTAGCGAACGTGGTAACATGTCTTCTTTTTTTCTGATTAATATATAACAAACACCTTTTAACTGGATAATTTAACAGATGTTTCTTGTGAAATGATGATGCCAAGAACAATGAGCACTGTATTCTTCCAGAGGTGGATCAAAGCTGAGAAGAGATCTATTTATATTGGCCCACAAGGCCAGCAGTTACGAATGCTCAGTAATGAAAAAACACATATCTTCAAAGAGGGAAAAAAAATTCTGTGGACTTGATCTGCCTTATTCTGCAAATGAACGGAGACATATTTTCTCAAGTAGCAACGGCCAATTATCACCAAGTTGCGTTGGACTCATCTCCTTGCTACCCTAAAATCCTGAACTGATATTGTACTATGGCTTCTGTGCTATATTCTTCTGTTGAGAAACCCATCACTGCTCAATACATGCATGTCATTTCCCTGCCAAACGCCATTGACAGGCTTCTTATTAGTCTGCTGCTGAAAGATTGGATGCTTTATTGACTCCTGCTCTGATCTCGATACAACTAACTGAAAACACGATCTACTAACTGCTACAAATAAGTATCCAACCCATTATTCAACAAGTTGGCACAATCCACTGCTACACCTTCAATCACGAGCCCTTACTATTCCTCCATCTTCTTCATTAAGTCCTCCTATGACATAACTCACCAGTACTCAAGCTTGTACTAATGCTACCTCTACTACTTGCCAAAGCCAAGGGTCTCTGAATCCATTATCAGCCAGAATAGAATTTCTTCTCGAGCACATCTCAAAACCACTGCATTGCTCCACAACTTCCTCCCCTTCTTCTACAATCTCAATTCCCAGTGACTTCCCATTCGGACTGTTGTCCAGTTCATCTTCATGCTTCTGCACTGATCTCAAATTGCAATGACCCAAAACTCCATTCTCTTTAACAATTACCCCTAGCCCAAACAAGCGAGAATCATCTTTAGACCTCTATCTCGACCTCCTGCTGACCTGTGCTCTTCAGAGGGATGTGAAATAAATCTCCATTGGACAAGATCAGTGGAGGAGGTCCAATTTTAGCATTGTGGGACCCACTTTTAACTTTTAGATGAAAATGGAGGTGGGGCTTTGGCACAGTAAGCATTCTTGACGATGGACTGAATAAGCTCATTATGTAAGTGGACATTCTCTTGCCCAAGGATGAAAGGCAGAGCTTGTTGAACTCAAGTTTCGACAGAAGCTGTAGGATTATAATTCTTGTGCATTATCACTTATAAGAATACCTATAGTCAAAAATGTACAACTGGTAGTACATAATTCACAACTAAACTAGAATGGGCAAAATACCCATCCACACAGTCAAACTAGGGGCATAAAGGAAGCCTACCTGCTACTCAGAGAGCACTTCATAGCTGATGAATCTTTGTGGCAATCATGTGATAAGCAGACAATAATCTACAGTAAAACACAAATGTTAGATCAATAATAGGTACCGAGTCCTGATAACAACCAGTAGATATTGAAACCCTCGTAATAGCAACTCTAGAGAATTATTAAAGAGATAGAAACCAATCTACGAATACTAATCTTACCTCACGATTCATGAGCATCAGATCAGTAAAACTTCAGGCGGTGTCCATATTCATGAGCCTGCCTGCCTGACAATTAAAATTTTTAATCATCAAACATTTAAAAGACTGATGCTCCCCAAGCAACAAGGAAAGGGAAAAAGTAACAACACTGTCACCTTGCCAATTAGCACTAGCAGAGTAACACTAGAAGTTTAGATGCAGATTTTATACGCTGATATCCTCCATCGGCTTTTGCAATCCAATTCTTGCCCCTTAACTGCTCTTCGTTTTCATGAACAGAAAGTACCGAGATTGTATAAAACTTGCTACAAATATTATTCACTCCACATCCAAAAATGAGGCACAGTCAATATCCTGAAGACTTATCCTACCCATCAACAAATCAGAATGTTTTGAACAGAGTGGCAAGCACTTCTTGTTCAGACTCTCATGAATTGCACCCATCCGGGCACCCACTTACTCTCATTTACGGGTCCACATTCAAGCGGTTCTGCAATAACGGATCCGATAAAGCACAGTATCAGTCCTAAAGCAGAGATGGGCTAAGCAAGTACAAGAAGGTTCATCAAATGCTAACCTAACTAAAATCAAACCCAAGGCACCATCCACAGTTGGATCTGCAAGATCTCTATCACCCATCATTCTTATCTCTCCCTCTCAGTAGGAAATTAAATTCCTCAATCCCATTCAAACCAGAGTTTTTAGATCCTTGGTATAGTGGCGAATAGCCTCTCAGCCGTGGATCGTGCTTTTCTGCCAATGTCAAGAAACATGAGAACCAAATGATAATTTACAACGGTCTTCACCATCTTAAAATTTCGGCAGCAACAGAAGAAATCCAACCATCTTTCCCACGCCTGCATACCATTTGATAATATCCAGCATCATCCAGACAAAGGAGAACCTTGATTGGCCTGGGCCTGCCCATAGAATTTGTGAACTTAGCCAATTTCACTGCTTTCCTTATGAGTTCCACTGGTGCATCACTCTCATCCGCCTCAGTCAAGTCCTCCACTGTTCTCTTAGCATAGTCCTCTCTTCTTCTTCTTGCTGGCTATCCTCATCCTGCTGTAAAACCTTGCTATAATTCACAGGCATCATATATTTATTAACCTTTTCTTGAAACTGATCATGAGATCTACTAATTCCTCCGCAACTGGTCTCTTATTCTCTTCAAAGACAAGAAATCACCAGAAGTAAGCATTCTGTGCCAGCTCCGCAATCCTCTCTAGACTTAAAGAACTCTGCAACAACATCCTCTTCCCAATTGCTAAAAATCTCTCTAACTTCACTCAATCCTGAAATCAAACTTGAATTAGCTTCGCTTTTTCAGCTTCTTGAATACATGGTTCCATATCTTCATCCCCAATTTCTTCCTAACAGTCTCTCTTGCATTTTTCAATTCCAAAGCCCTAGCTGCTTTCCTCTTCAAATGCATTTTCTTTGCTCTCATAGCTTTCTCCGACATTGGAGGATGAAGGACCGAAGGAGGGACAGCCTGAAGCTCAAAACCCATGAAATCTATCTTCTCCGAAACCGCACTGTGAATCGAACTGTTCAAGTTATCAACTTTCAGCTCCAATTCTTTCTCTATAAACTTCAAAATCCTATCTTTTATATTCATAGTGAACAATTTGGATCCAGAAGTAACCACCAAAATCTCATCCAAGTACCTAACCGCATAAACCCTGATCGGCTTATGCAAAACCCTAGAATCATCCATCCTCGGATTTTTCTTATGAATCTCCTCTCGAATCTCCTGAATCAGCCGATCCAAACTATCGAAATAAACATTAATCAAAATCGAATTCAAGTCGCTCTCTTGCGGAAAGCCCTTACCTTTACAAACCCCTCCGATCTCAAACCCTATAGCTCGCGATTGAAATAGACTTTCAGTAAATCGAACCAATTGAACATCGTCAATCTTCTCTTCGATAACAGCCGTCAATCTGCTGACGTGGGGGGACCAAACGGCTGCCGCCGGAACGCGACGCGAAACCACCAGCTAGGGTTTTGACGGCGGTCTTCAGGTACCTAACGGCAGTGTGACGGCCGACGTCGACGCGGCCGCGGTAAGCGAAGGTAGCGAATCTCTTCTCATAAATGATCTCCAACACGATTCTAATTGATTCGATCACGACCTTGAGGTCGAGATTGGGACGATCAAAGACTCGCCTTTCTCTCTCGAAGGAACGAGCTCGACGCAGTTGAGTCGATGCTGAAGTCGCCGCTGCGGAGAGAGGGAGAGGTCTTGGATCTTGATTTGGTTCGAGATTGAGGATTGAATCTGAGGGGAGGTTAGGGTTTGCGCGGAAAAGAGGTTGAGGGCGGCGGAGAGGAGGAAGGGAGGAGAGGAGACAGCGGAGCTGAGGAGATTGTGGAACTTGCCGGTTGTACTGGTTTAGAATTAGGGTTTCGAGTTCTGAATTTGAGGAAAAGATCGATCGACGGCAAAACCCTAACCCTAACCCTAGAGTTTTGAGGAGGAGGCGATGGAGGCGGAGGAGCATTGAGAGCGGGAAAGTGACGAGAGCTGTAAGTGGCACAGAGACTGAGATGAAGTTGGGTTGTTAATGGGCTTGAGGGGTTACTGAAATTGGGCTTTACATTTGGGCGATTGTTTTTCGGCCTTCAGTAAGCTTTGACGTCCAACACTTTATTGGGCTTGGAGAAGGCATTTGGCCCAATAGCACTTGAATAAGATATGACGTTGATGGTGAACATATATATAAGCTTTATAGTAAATAGCTATTCTATGGAAGCAATGAGCAGGAGATGATAACTTTGCTACTCAGACGCTAAGGGCTGTTTGTTTAGTCTAAAAACACAGAAAATGAGGGAAAGTGAGGGAATCTTTATATTTTCCTTCATATTCGTGTGTTTGTTTCTGCAAAATTTCTAGTGAGGAAAAGTGAGGGTGAAACATGCTTTTTTTTCCGAAAATTTTCGGAGCCGAAAACCCGATTTTGAGGGAAAATGACGGAAAGGAACCAAACACGCCCTAAGAGATAGGTGATGGTGGGTCTCTCATTCTCGCTAGTTACGAAGAGAGTGAACTCTCAAAGCTTATTTGATTTCATACAATTACAGGTTGCAACACCTATAGCTGCATCGAACCAAATAACTTCGTGATGTGTTTTATATGTAACACTTTTATCATTGGAGATTCATCATGTATATTTATTTGATGAAGAAAAATAATATGCTTTTGAACAATCCTTACAGGATTTTAACCTTTTGAGAAAATATTTTAGGACTTGGACACGAGTATATATTCTCATGCATCCAAATACAATCTTCTTACTAATATTACTAACCAGCCTCTTCCTACTCTTCTGGTCAATTGCTTCATTATTAATTGTAAGTGTAGTTGTAGAACATGCACAAAACATGCACAAACAGGTTGGGACAGAGTAGTCAATATTTATAGGCATTGTAGTAATGATGACCTGTGTTACGAAGTGTGTTTCGTCAGCGAGTAGTCGATTAATCATGTTGTAAAGTCGACTAATCTGATGAAGTAGTTAATTCAAGTAGTAGTCGACTAATGGGCAGATTCGAAACGGTTTTTGGTTTTAAACCCGTTCGTTTAGAGTTTATATATAACCCCAAACCGATTATTAGGGATGTATTAAGCCACGATTGGGAGCGACTTTCGAGGGTTTTGTGCATCTTTGGAGAGGAGATCTTTTGAGAGATTGGAGAAGTTTTTAGGGTTTCTTTGTGAGAACTTGTAATCCTAATTTGTATTCTCTTTCTATTAGTGAAAATCCTCCTCCTTCCCGCGGGACGTAGTAACTTGTCGAACCACGTAAATCTCTCGGTCTTACTCTTTATTGTGTTTTTGCTATCGTTTGTGGTGGTTTCTCGACCTGCTCACATGGTTGTCCGCTACCAACAATTGGTATCGAGCTATTGCCGCATTGAAAGTGGTGTAATTTCTAATTTGAGGTGGTCTTGGTGATTCCCCGAGAAGCGGATTTCTAAGACAAAGCGAGAGGATGGCGTCAACCAGAATCAAATCAAAGTGGGAAAATTCGAGATTGAAAAGTTCAATAAGAAACGATTTTCTATTGGAGGATATGGATGGAAAACTTTCTAATTTCAAAAATTGCACAAGACTTTGGATGGAAAGGAGAAGAAGAAAAGGATATGTCCATGGATTGGGAGGAGTTGATCCGGAAGAACACGCCGCATTATCCTCGGAGGAGAGTGGAGCTTTCTTGGTAGATGGAGAGGAAACTACCGGCGGTGTGGAAGAAGTTAGAGGGTACCTTCATGACGTAAGAGTCTAACTAACCTGGATCTACTTAAAATTCAAATTGTATACTTGCAAGATGGAGGAGGGCTCATCAATCCGGAACACATCAACAAGTTTGATAGGATCATATCGATTTGAAAGACATAGATGTTAAAGTAGGAGACGAGGATCGCGCTAGCTTACTTACTTCTCACTTAGCCATCTTATGAGAACCTGGTGCAAACACCGAGGCTTGTGGGAGAAAAATCTGAAGATGGATGAGACTAGAACGGCACTTCTAGCGGACGATCTTCGAAGACCTAACTAGTGACATGGCCACTGGCGGTAAGTGGAACAAGCGCCAGGGATTGTTTGCAAGAGGAAGGAGCAAGCCGAGGAAAAGGCAAGGGAGGAAAGTCTAGATCTAAATCAAGACCCTTTATGGAAAAGGATGTTTCAAGTGCGGTGAAGGCTGGGCATTTCAAAGTCGATTTTCAAATAAGAGAGTAGGTGGAAAGAAGAACAACAACAAGAGGAGAGGAGAGAGGGCAAGGAAGAAGCGAGCACGCAGGAAGGGAGCGATAAGGAATGCTATGTCGTCACGGGTGGCGAGGAGATCTCGAAGTGGATTCTGATTCTGCTGTTTTACCATATGTGTCCAAATAGGAAGTGGTTTACTACCTACAGAGGCATTGATGGGGAACTCATTGATGGGGAATAACCATGCTTGTAAAAAAAGTGGGGCTAGGTAATATCAAAATCAAGATGCATGATGGAGTGGTTCGAACCTTGGACGGATGTGAGGCATGCTCCCGACTTGCGGAAGAATCTTATCTCGCTTGGTGCTTTGGACCCGAGGTTGCAGTGATTGTGACGAAAACGGAGTGAAGAAGGTTGTTCGTGGTTCCTTAGTAGTGATGAAGGGTGTTCGTCACGGTAATCTATATACTCTCACGTGACGACGGTGTGGAGATGCAGCGGTTGGAACTGGCGAGCGTGGAGACCCATGGAGCACACACAACGGTTACGGCAATAGGCTTGGGGCATGGCGTCGAGAAGGGTCTAGTCTCGCTTGGTAAAGAGGGTCTGCTGAAGAATCAAGGAACCCAGCATGGATTTTTATTGGATTTGTGTGTATGGAAAGTCACCAGGGTTATCGTCTGAACGCAAGTCTAAGAGCAGGGATACTAGATTATGTGCACACGGATGTTTGGGGTCCCTCGCACAACCCCAAGGGTGGTTCGGTGTATTATGTTCCGTTTATAGATGATTATTCTGTATGCTTGGATTTACTTTCCGAAGCACAAGAATGAGGTGTTCGACATTCAAGAAGTGGAGAACAATGGTTGAGAACAGACGGAAAGAAATTGAAGACGCCGAGATCCGATAACGGTACAGTAGTATAGATGGTGCTTTCAAGGAGTTACGTGATCGGAGGGAATTATTCGACACTGGGATCAGGTCTACACCAGCAGAATGGGGTCGCGAGAATCGAACCGAACGACGGGAGAAAGCGTGAGTATGTGATCTTGGCGCAGATTGGGCAACGAATGGTGCGTAAGCGGTGGCTGTTTGTTACATTGTGAACCGCTCACCACATTCGACATTGATGGTGATACACCCTATAGGGTGTGGTCGAGGAGCATGCAGATTATGATAGCTCGAATTTTCTACGCCTACTATCACGCCACGAGGGAAAGCTTGACGCGGGCCAAGAAGGCAATATTCTGGGATATGCATAAAAGGCTATCGCCTTTGGTGTACTGGAAGATTCAAAGTTCGTGATCGCCAGGATGTTACTTTGATGAGAAATCCATGATTGCTAAGGCCCAAGGATGATGTGTGTTATCTGGGAGACTTCTAAGTCTCAGTTATTGAAATAGAACCTAAAGACCAACTAGGTTCTAATCGTGCTCAAGTGGGAAGTCAGAAGATGATGAGCTTGGAGCAGGAGGAGGTTCAGCAGAAAATACACAGCATATAACAACAGCTGTCTGAGGATAATTGGCTTCCACTAGGCCAAAGCGAGCATACAGCTGTGCATCAAGTCGGGCCTGATCAACCCCTAAAGCACTATGGGCGTGCTAATATGGTTGAATAACGACTCTGCGAGGAGGACGAGCCGGTCTCCTCTCAAGGAAGCTATTCGACAAGGGATAGTGAGAGTTGGTTGGTCGCGATGGAGGAAGAGATGGAATCTTCTGAAGAATCATACGGGAGGTGGTCCCATTGCCCGTAGGGAAGAAAAGCTATTGGTTGTAAGTGGGTGTTTAAAAGAAAGGAAGATCTTCGAGCTCGTGTAAGATACAAGGCGAGGCTAGTGGCTAAGGTTTTGCACGAAAGAGGGTGTGGATTACAATGAGATATTTTCTCCTGGTGAAACATACTTCTATCTGCTATTGAGTATTGTTGCTCATGGTGATTTTGAGCCGGATCAACCGATGCAGCAGCCTTCTTACTGGGAGACTTGGATGAAGAGATCTACATGCATCAACCGAGGGCTAAGGTTGAGGATAAGGAGAATCATGTGTCGCTTGAGGAAGTCACCTATGTATGGATTAAAGCAATCTCCCCGGTATTGTGCGATTTGACTCCTTCAAGCATGGGTTTTCCGGCGATCATGATTGTTGTGTTTACATCTGAAGCTTCAAGGAGGTAATTTTATCTATCTTCTTTTGTATGTGGATGACATGCTTATTGGCTTCTAAGAGGTGGTGGAGATAGATAGGTTGAAATCTCAACTTGGTGAAGAGTTGAGATGAAGGACATGGGTCCGCTAGGAAAATAATACGGGTATGGAGATTAGAAGAGAGCGGCTTAATCGACGATTGTTCTTGACGATGGACTGAATAAGCTCATTATGTAAGTGGACATTCTCTTGCCCAAGGATCGAAGGCAGAGCTTGTCGAACTCAAGTTTCGACAGAAGCTGTAGGATTATAATTCTTGTGCATTATCACTTATAAGAATACCTATAGTCAAAAAATGTACAACTGGTAGTACATAATTCACAACTAAACTAGAATGGGCAAAATACCCATCCACACAGTCAAACTAGGGGCATAAAGGAAGCCTACCTGCTACTCAGAGAGCACTTCATAGCTGATGAATCTTTGTGGCAATCATGTGATAAGCAGACAATAATCTACAGTAAAACACAAATGTTAGATCAATAATAGGTACCGAGTCCTGATAACAACCAGTAGATATTGAAACCCTCGTAATAGCAACTCTAGAGAATTATTAAAGAGATAGAAACCAATCTACGAATACTAATCTTACCTACGATTCATGAGCATCAGATCAGTAAAACTTCAGGCTGTGTCCATATTCATGAGCCTGCCTGCCTGACAATTAAAATTTTAATCATCAAACATTTAAAAGACTGATGCTCTCCCCAAGCAACAAGGAAAGGGAAAAAGTAACAACACTGTCACCTTGCCAATTAGCACTAGCAGAGTAACACTAGAAGTTTAGATGCAGATTTTATCGCTGATATCCTCCATCGGCTTTTGCAATCCAATTTTCGCCCTTAACTGCTCGTTTTCATGAACAGAAAGTATCGAGATTGTATAAAACTTGCTACAAATATTATTCACTCCACATCCAAAAATGAGGCACAGTCAATATCCTGAAGACTTATCCTACCCATCAACAAATCACTAGAATGTTTTGAACAGAGTGGCAAGCACTTCTTGTTCAGACTCTCATGAATTGCACCCATCCCGGGCACCCACTTACTCTCATTTAACGGGTCCACATTCAAACGGTTCTGCAATAACCGGATCCGATAAAGCACAGTATCAGTCCTAAAGCAGAGATGGGCTAAGCAAGTACAAGAAGGTTCATCAAATGCTAACCTAACTAAAATCAAACCCAAGGCACCATCCACAGGCGTTGGATCTGCAAGATCTCTATCACCCATCATTCTTATCTCCCTCTCAGTAGGGAAATTAAATTCCTCAATCCCATTCAAACCAGAGTTTTTTAGATCCTTGGTATAGTGGCGAATAGCCTCTCGCCGTGGACTCGTGCTTTTCTGCCAATGTCAAGAAACATGAGAACCAAAATGATAATTTACAACGGTCTTCACCATCTTAAAATTTCGCAGCAACAGAAGAAATCCAACCATCTTCTTCCCATGCATACCATTTGATAATATCAGCATCATCCAGACAAAGGAGAACCTTGATTGGCCTGGGCCTGCCCATAGAATTTGTGAACTTAGCCAATTTCACTGCTTTCCTTATGAGTTCCACTGGTGCATTCACTCTCATCGGAAGCTCAGTCAAGTCCTCCACTGTTCTCTTAGCATAGTCCCTCTCTTCTTCTTCTTGCTGGCTATCCTCATCCTGCTGTAAAACCTTGCTATAATTCACAGGCATCATATATTTATTAACCTTTTCTTGAAACTGATCATCTGAATCTACTAATTCCTCCGGCAACTGGTCTCTTATTCTCTTCAAAGACAAGAAATCACCAGAAGTAAGCATTCTGTGCCAGCTCCGGCAATCCTCTCTAGACTTAAAGAACTCTGCAACAACATCCTCTCCCCAATTGCTAAAAATCTCTCTAACTTCACTCTCAATCCTGAAATCAAACTTGAATTCGCTTCTTTTCAGCTTCTTGAATACATGGTTCCATATCTTCATCCCCAATTTCTTCCTAACAGTCTCTCGTGCATTTTTCAATTCCAAAGCCCTAGCTGCTTTCCTCTTCAAATGCATTTTCTTTGCTCTCATAGCTTTCTCCGACATTGGAGGATGAAGGACCGAAGGAGGGACAGCCTGAAGCTCAAAACCCATGAAATCTATCTTCTCGAAACCGCTGTGAATCGAACTGTTCAAGTTATCAACTTTCAGCTCCAATTCTTTCTCTATAAACTTCAAAATCCTATCTTTTATATTCATAGTGAACAATTTGGATCCAGAAGTAACCACCAAAATCTCATCCAAGTACCTAACCGCATAAACCCTGATCGGCTTATGCAAAACCCTAGAATCATCCATCCTCGGATTTTTCTTATGAATCTCCTCTCGAATCTCCTGAATCAGCCGATCCAAACTATCGAAATAAACATTAATCAAAATCGAATTCAAGTCGCTCTCTTGCGGAAAGCCCTTACCTTTACAAACCCCTCCGATCTCAAACCCTATAGCTCGCGATTGAAATAGACTTTCAATAAATCGAACCAATTGAACATCGTCAATCTTCTCTTCGATAACAGCCGTCAATCTGCTGACGTGGCGGGGACCAAACGGCTGCCGCCAGAACGCGACGCGAAACCACCAGCTAGGGTTTTGGACGGCGGTCTTCAGGTACCTAACGGCAGTGTGACGGCCGACGTCGACGCGGCCGCCGTAAGCGAAGGTAGCGAATCTCTTCTCATAAATGATCTCCAACACGATTCTAATTGATTCGATCACGACCTTGAGGTCGAGATTGGGGACGATCAAAGACTCGCCTTTCTCTCTCGAAGGAACGAGCTCGACGCAGTTGGAGTCGATGCTGAAGTCGCCGTTGCGGAGAGAGAGGGAGAGGTCCTGGATCTTAAATTGGTTAGAGATTGAGATTGAATCTGGAGGGGGGAGGTTAGGGTTTGCGCGGGAAAAGAGGTTGAGGGCGGCGGAGAGGAGGAAGGGAGGAGAGGAGACGGCGGAGCTGAGGAGATTGTGGAACTTGCGCCGGTTGTACTGGTTTAGAATTAGGGCTTCGAGTTCTGAATTTGAGGAAAAAGATCGATCGACGGACAAAACCCTAACCCTAACCCTAGAGTTTTGAGGGAGGAGGCGATGGAGGCGGAGGAGCATTGAGAGCGGGAAAGTGACGAGAGCTGTAAGTGGCACGAAGACTGAGATGAATGGGTTGGGTTGTTAATGGGCTTGAGGGTTGGCCGAAATTGGGCTTTACATTTGGGCGATTGTTTTTTCGGCCTTCAGTAAGCTTTGACGTCCAACACTTTATTGGGCTGGGTTTGGAGAAGGCATTTGGCCCAATAGCACTTGAATAAGATATGACGTTGATGGTGAACATATATATAAGCTTTATAGTAAATAGCTATTCTATGGAAGCAATGAGCAGGAGATGATAACTTTGCTACTCAGACGCTAAGGGCTGTTTGTTTCGTCTAAAAAACACAGAAAATGAGGGAAAGTGAGGGTATTTTTTATATTTTCCTTCATATTCGTGTGTTTGTTTGCAAAAAATTTCCCGAAAGTGAGGAAAAGTGTGGGTGAAACATAGGTTTTTTTCCCGGAAAATTTTCCGGAGCGAAAACCCCGATTTTGAGGGAAAATGACGGAAAGGAACCAAACACACCCTAAGAGATAGGCTGATGGTGGGTCTCATTCTGCTAGTTACTTCGAAGAGAGTGAACTCTCAAAGCTTTTATTTCAGTTTCATACAATTACAGTTGCAACACCTATAGCGGCATCGAACCAAATAACTCGTGATGTGTTTTATATGTAACACTTTTATCATTGGAGATTCATCATGTATATTTATTTGATGAAGAAAAATAATATGCTTTTGAACAATCCTTACAGGATTTTAACCTTTTTTGAGAAAATATTTTAGGACTTGGACACGAGTATATATTCTCATGCATGAACCAAATATAATCTTCTTACTAATATTACTAACCAGCCTCTTCATACTCTTCTGGTCAATTGCTTCATTATTAATTGTAAGTGTAGTATACTTTTGGGAGATAGAAAATTAACTGGAGAATTAAAATTACAAATCAAAATTGCGTATGTTTCTTGAGCTATTTTAGCCGGCTTGATGCTTAATTAGTGCCGCACATCAAAAGGCATGCGCGTTATGCATCAAAATGCACGGTCAATCGAAACGTATGTAACTTTATGGACATTTCTTTATCATTGTTTATGCAAAGAAAAAGACATAAAAAAAGAAAGAAAAAGGGGGAAAAGTAAGAGGAAAAATGTAAGAAGAAGAAGCAGAGGAGGAAAACTATAGGAAGAAAAGAGGGGAAAGAGACGTAGAAAAGGGCGGTGATAAATATATCATTGACTTCAAGGAAAGGCCATCTTTGGTCTAAGCCAACACTTGTTTAAGAGTGGACAATATGCGCTTTTAGATTCCACCTTTTCTATTTATTGATTCCAAAATTTTCACTGTCATTACAGTTTATTTTTTGGGTTTTTTCACTGTCATTATAAGTTCCATGTAGGTAAGATTTTATGATTTTTAGGTATTTAATTGCAGGGTTTTAGGACTTCAGGGCATTTATTTGCTCGATTTCAACATAAGGATCACTTACTTGCAAGGTCAGTTAAAGTTAAACTATAGGGTATTTTCCTGCAATTTAACCCTTTTTATTTGGCAAACAAACTAACGTTTTATCTTGCCCAATTTAACCCTTTTTATTTGGCAAACAAACTAACGTTTTATCTTGCCTACACGGAACTTACAATTAATTATTTGTAATCACTCATGAAGAGTTAACCCGCTGTTAGGATAAAAAAAATTGATTAGAAAATAATAATAATAATAATAAACAGGTCCCCTATCACATTCTCTCTCATTCTCCGCTCACACTTCCTCTCTTCTACTAGCCACTAGTATGTGAGAAAGTATCCCATGGAGCGTCCTATGGGGCCGTATTAAACCATGGATCCCCTGGGATATGAAAAATTCGGATCCCAATGAGATCCGATGGTTCAAGGAAGGGGTCTGATGCTCGTCACTCTACGGATCTTCCCTCTAGTCTGTAATTAATTCTTGATCATTGAAGCTACAACTGTACAGATTTCACGCATCTTCATGGGCAATCTAAATTCATGGATCCTGTACGCTTTAGAGAGAGTTTTATGTTAATAAATTGTAATTAGTGAGTATAAGTTTTATGTTTGTGTGCAAATAAAGTGACCGCTGCAATGAATTATGGCAATAGGTTGTACAAATGGTGGCTTCATCAATCTTTTGTACTGTTAGATTCAACATAGCATAATTCGCATTTGACCGCACCTTTTTAAAATGAGCGGTAGAATAATATACATAATTTAAAATTTGAATTGCATTAAAAATCTGAATTGGAATCTCGCCGGTATCAATCTCAGGCCCATAACTTGCCCACGTAGACCCACTTAATTTTACTCCCCACCTGAGACCAAACAATGGCGGCAAAGTAGGCCTTTCATCTAATGGGCCTTCGCTACTCTTATTTAATGCCCACCGCTGGTGGGATCCACATACGGTTCATTTCCTTACTTTATGCTTACGCTGCTTCAACGGCATTTAAATAACGCTTCGGGCTCTATTGTGCACCCATCATCACAATAGGGCCCACACGTCAGAGACTCAGTAGAATGGGTAGGATGCTTTAGCGGGGTGCTTTGTTGTGTTAAGCGCGTGATAGACTCTTTATCTTGAGAATTGTGTGCTCGTAAAGCCGATTTCAGTTTTCTCTCCCCGAAGGAATGACTTCCTATCCACAACCGAAAGTAGGCCCAACACGCCTAAAGTGGGCCCAGTGGATATTATTTTGTTAGAATTATTATCCATTTTATTAAGCTACGCTGGTTAATACTAATTACTAAAAACTGGTTAATTTACTTTAACTATTTTAATAAAAACTGGTTCAGAAATAACTTTGGGTTGTTTTTCATTTGATTTAAGTGTGAGTTTAGCTTTAGTTGGTTGTCTTATATAATGAAATATTTTCCAGCACCCCTCTAGATTGGCTCTAGCTTGAGTATTGGTCATATTCAGAAAAGATTAAAACTGAATTAGATTCAAGCTACGAAACTAAAATTATGAACATGAAACCCACCGCGGGGTAATCTGGACGGTTTGAATGTTCCAATATGGCTCCCATGGTCCTGGAATCGATTCCATACTAACTTAGCTAAAAAAAAATTTATGAACATGAATCAATTGATATTAGTAAATATGGTTTAATGTTGTTGTCAGACTGACTCTAACACTCTATGTTGTAATATAGCGAACCCTATGTCTCTCTGTACACTTAATGATTCATTATGGACGTGAAAAGCGTTCAGCAAAATGCATGATTCAGATATTATGGCGTTTCGAAGTTGCACACGTATCATGATCAGTCTCCCACTTTGCTTTCACATTGTCCTTCCGTGTTTCAACTTATTAACCACCTCATTTAGATTTGTTTAGCACCGAGTTCCACGAGACTATGAAGAGTGGAAGTGAGAAAATTTTACAGAGTAAAGCTCTTGTAAACTTACATGGATATGAGCTCTTCGTTCATCAAAATTTTTAATCATTCATTTTGCTTTGAGATTCGTGCTGATATGTGATATGCATCAAAATACATATCTCAAAAATAGCCATAATGTATAGCACGAAAATCAAAGTAAAACCAATGGTTAAAAAAATAGGCGGACAACAGCTCCTATCAACTTAAGTTTATTCTAATATTACTGAATTTTACATACCAAATTAAGTGAATTAACTGACTTAATTTGTTAAGTACGAAAATGATAAAAAAAAAAACACACGTTTAAGATGACCCTAGAGTTAATCCCTGAAAGTAGGTGGTTTGGTAATCACCCTCACCTGTCGCTTTAACTGGTTTAATCGTTCTTTGGCTTAAATCAGTAACTGCCTCATCATTCCCCTTTAAATCATATCTCTTAAACTTTTGCCAAACGTGTCTCTTTAAGGAGCGAAATCAGAATATCTCCTTATATATTATTTTAATCTAATTAACCTATTAATAAACATCTAATCCAGCCGCATGCTCCCCCCTCAACACCCACTAATTCTCCAACTATTTTATCCTTAATTTTTAGATTTACAAGAGTGACATAATCTCTTCATAAACTAGTCATTAAAAATTTAACCACGATAATGATAATGTTGGAGAGTACTGTTGTGAGTAAATTATAATTATAAATTTGGCATATAAAATACAATAAATTTGGAAAAAAATTTAGTGAATTAAGGCATTTAACCCAGCCTTAACCCATCAAATGGATTAATTCGATCAAAGTGTTAATAGAATTAAATTTAGTTCATCCTTCATGTACACGGGTTACCTAATGTCAACAAAATATCAACGGGAAGAGTAGTTTTAGTAATAAAAAGAAAATATCAAAATATTTATAGTAACTAATTTAAGAAATTTATAGTAAATATATTTTTTGCAATGAAATTTAATGTTTACCAACTATTTTTAAGATGCCTATTTTAGAGGGACTGATCTTCTTAACAAATTAACCCTTTATCTTGCCTTCAGGGAACTTAATTATTTATTTTTAACCACCCCGCCATCAGGATGAAAAGAGAAATGATTAGAAAATAAAATAATAATAAAAAACAGGTCCCCAGTCTCTCTCTCTCTCTCTCCTCTCACGCTTGCTCTCTTCTACTACTCACTAGCCACTAGTCGTTGTTGTTGTCCCAACCAAATTTAATGCTCCTCTCTCTCTCTCTCTCTCTCTGGGGTGATGGATCTCGAGATCTCGCTGCGAGCTAGGGTTTAGGTTTTCATGACCCGAGATCGCCGGCGGCCTTCTTCTCCTCCTCCGGCGGCGGCGGAAAAATGCGGCCTGCGGCGGAGCGGAACGCAGGGCTCTGCTGATGGTCTCGTCGAGAAAGGAATAGACGAAGATGACTGTTCTTTTGATCTTGATCTCTCTCTGTCTCATCTCTTTGCCTTCTGGTATTCTTCACCCCGTCAAATTCCTGCAAAATTTTGTTTTTTTATGATTCTATTCGGTTATCGTTAGGATTTTTATGTGACAACCAATAGTTTAGGGCATGGCTGAAAGAGAAATATGGTGCTTTTTTCGCTCATCATTGTTTAGTTTCAAGTTAAAATTTTTACATTTTTTTCAAAATTTGATTTCTCGGTAGTTACCATTGATGGGGGTAAGGACCAGTTTTTGTTGGGAAAGGACAGTTTTTTTAGAATTCCTCATTTATCTCAAGAATAATGATTTCCTAAACAAGTGGTTAAATGAAATCTAAGTAAATGTTGTAGTCTGAAGTAATTAATTCTTGATCATTGATGTAGAAATTTATTGGCATCCTAATGTGTAAGCTAAATTCATGGCTACTGTACTGGAAGCTGTAGAGAGGGTTTTATGGTTAATCGATTGTAAATTGTAAGTATAAGTTATATGTCTGTGTGCAAATTAATGGGTTTTACAAATGGTGGCTTCATCGATATTTGCATTGCCGTTATATATTACAAGTCCAGAAGTCCTGCATAGTCGCCATGATATATAATGTTATTTCATGATGCTTTCAGCTAATGATGCACATGACTCTTCATTCGACAAAAGATTGGTTATTAACTCAGTTGAATGTGAAACACCAGTTACCTCAGTAACTTTTAAGGTTGAGTATGTTATGCCCCTTTTGACATTGCAGCACAGGTCATTTTACTAAAGTTAGATAGTTTCATATTGAATGGCACAAACACACATATTTATACGAGTTAAATATACATATGAATATAAATACATTGTCACGTCTTTGTGTCTGTTCGACGAACAATTGCCAATCTCAACACTTCACGGCAAGTGTCTAGTAATCATAGGGTTTTAATGTACTATTAGAATTGGAACGATTTTAGTTAGATTTTTTGACATGCTTTGACTTCTCTGGATATAGTTTATGGCAAGAGCAAGGGCCTGGATGTTCCCATTTATGTGATTTTCTATCCCTTGTTTACAGATTTCGTGTTAGATGTATGCTAGAAAATGATAAGTTGTCATAGTAACTGCTGAAAAAAATCATGAGAAAATGATTATCGGAGCAAGAAGACAATGAAAGAAAATGCTCTGAGGTCAGACTATATGGTGAAGGGTTGGGAATGGATTTTAGGTTGTCCTAGAAAGTCCAGACTAGGGTCTCAACATTAAAAGAAAACACCCAAATTTTTGTATGGCTACATGAATCCTTCTTTTCTATCATTTTTTGTTCTACTCATGTTTTTTTTGGGACTCCCCTAGTTTCACAGCTAATTAGCTGTAATCCCGTTGCGTTCCTGATTATCACACTCATTAATCTTCATAGAACACGTACAAAACATCAAAAAATACTTTTCCCTCATCTTAACCTTCTTTAAAGCTATCTTTATCTTCTTAAGGGTGCACTCATTTCTATTGTTATATTATCTTATCATTGTCATGTCCACCATGCTTATGCCTTATGTTCTGGACATACTAATTCTCCAACTATTTTATCCTTAATTTTTAGATTTACAAGAGTGACATAATCTCTTCATAAACTAGTCATTAAAAATTTAACCACGATAATGATAATGTTGGAGAGTACTGTTGTGAGTAAATTATAATTATAAATTTGGCATATAAAATACAATAAATTTGGAAAAAATTAGTGAATTAAGGCATTTAACCCAGCCTTAACCCATCAAATGGATTAATTCGATCAAAGTGTTAATAGAATTAAATTTAGTTCATCCTTCATGTACACGGGTTACCTAATGTCAACAAAATATCAACGGAAGAGTAGTTTTAGTAATAAAAAGAAAATATCAAAATATTTATAGTAACTAATTTAAGAAATTTATAGTAAATATATATTTTTTGCAATGAAATTTAATGTTTACCAACTATTTTTAAGATGCCTATTTTAGAGGGACTGATCTTCTTAACAAATTAACCCTTTATCTTGCCTTCAGGGAACTTAATTATTTATTTTAACCACCCCGCCATCAGGATGAAAAGAGAAATGATTAGAAAATAAAATAATAATAAAAACAGGTCCCCAGTCTCTCTCTCTCTCTCTCCTCTCACGCTTGCTCTCTTCTACTACTCACTAGCCACTAGTCGTTGTTGTTGTCCCAACCAAATTTAATGCTCCTCTCTCTCTCTCTCTCTCTGGGGTGATGGATCTCGAGATCTCGCTGCGAGCTAGGGTTTAGGTTTTCATGACCCGAGATCGCCGGCGGCCTTCTTCTCCTCCTCCGGCGGCGGCGGAAAAATGCGGCCTGCGGCGGAGCGGAACGCAGGGCTCTGCTGATGGTCTCGTCGAGAAAGGAATAGACGAAGATGACTGTACTTTTGATCTTGATCTCTCTCTGTCTCATCTCTTTGCCTTCTGGTATTCTTCACCCCGTCAAATTCCTGCAAAATTTTGTTTTTTTTATGATTCTATTCGGTTATCGTTAGGATTTTTATGTGACAACCAATAGTTTAGGGCATGGCTGAAAGAGAAATATGGTGCTTTTTTCGCTCATCATTGTTTAGTTTCAAGTTAAATTTTTTACATTTTTTTCAAAATTTGATTTCTCTGTAGTTACCATTGATGGGGGTAAGGACTAGTTTTTGTTGGGAAAGGACAGTTTTTAGAATTCCTCATTTATCTCAAGAATACTGATTTCCTAAACAAGTGGTTAAATGAAATCTAAGTAAATGTTGTAGTCTGAAGTAATTAACTCTTGATCATTGATGTAGAAATTTATTGGCATCCTAATGTGTAAAGTAAATTCATGGCTACTGTACTGGAAGCTGTAGAGAGGGTTTTATGGTTAATAGATTGTAAATTGTAAGTATAAGTTATATGTCTGTGTGCAAATTAATGGGTTTTACAAATGGTGGCTTCATCGATATTTGCATTGCCGTTATATATTACAAGTCCTGCATAGTCGCCATGATATATAATGTTATTTCATGATGCTTTCAGCTAATGATGCACATGACTCTTCATTCGACAAAAGATTGGTTATTAACTCACTTGAATGTGAAACACGAGTTACCTCAGTAACTTTTAAGGTTGAGTATGTTATGCCCCTTTTGACATTGCAGCACAGGTCATTTTACTAAAGTTAGATAGTTTCATATTGAATGGCACAAACACACATATTTATACGAGTTAAATATACATATGAATATAATTACATTGTCACATCTTTGTGTCTGTTCGACGAACAATTGCCAATCTCAACACTTCACTACAAGTGTCTAGTAATCATAGGGTTTTAATGTACTATTAGAGTTGAAATGATTTTAGTTAGATTTTTTGACTTGCTTTGACTTCTCTGGATATAGTTTATGGCAAGAGCAAGGGCCTGGATGTTCCCATTTATGTGATTTTCTATCCATTGTTTACAGATTTCGTGTTAGATGTATGGTTGAAAATGATAAGTTGCCATAGTAACTGCTGAAAAAAATCATGAGAAAATGATTATCGGAGCAACAAGACAATGATAGCAAATGCTCTGAGGTCAGACTATATGGTGAAGGGTTGGGAATGGATTTTAGGTTGTCCTAGAAAGTCCAGACTAGGGTCTCAACATTAAAAGAAAACACCCAAATTTTTGTATGGCTACATGAATCCTTCTTTTCTATCATTTTTGTTCTACTCATGTTTTTTTGGGACTCCCTAGTTTCACAGCTAATTAGCTGTAATCCCGCTATGCTCCTGATTATCACACTCATTAATCTTCATAGAACACGCACAAAACATCAAAAATACTTTTCCTCATCTTAACCTTCTTTAAAGCTATCTTTATCTTCTTAAAGGTGCACTCATTTCTATTGTTATATTATCTTAACATTGTCATGTCCACCATGCTTATACCTTATCTTCTGGACATACTGCTTCTTCGTTGTTTAACATGTTGACTCATAAAGAATGTATGATTTTATAGCTGTTTCATAATCTCGTTTCAAGTTCATTGGTATTATACAGCCACATGGCGCTCCAGAAGTTTCTCTCTAGCTATCTTGTGTTAATTCTACAACAATGTCTTTTTCAATCTCACCACCATGATGTATGTTTGGTCTCAAGTGATAGAAGAAATATTTGATATTTCTTGTTCATTGGCATGAGTCAATCATCTATTCCTAGTTTCTTTTTTTTTATCTTGAAAAAAAAAGACTGCAAAAGTGCTTGTATTTATCTTGAAAAAAAGAATGACTTAAAAAATTCTTGAATCACCACATCCTATTCTAGCAGTTGATTTCGACTGTTCCAGAAGGCCATTGTCGTTTCTAGGCTCTCCAGCTTCACTGGGCTGTGACCTGGATTTCATACTGTCATGTTCATATATGCTCATCTATGCTGTATGGATAACTAGAAGAGATGTAACTATATCGTCCTCTTGGGACCTTAGATATTTACCATGTGGCACATGTGAATCACAGCCTTATCATTTTCTTCATTTCATAGATGTCCCAAAAATCCATCCTTTTTGTGTGTAAATATTGCATATATCATCTGTCGAACTTTCAGTTCAAAAGGAATCTGGTTTTATAGTGTGCGCCATCATGTGTGTTGGCTACGTCACATGATGCTTAACCACCGTCATCGGATCAGAGTTTTGTTCAATGAGGCTTAACTGCAAGCACAGGAGCAGTATCTTGTTGCTTACTATTTTTTTCCCCTGCCACATGACTGTATTATGGTTTAATGTCAATTTATAAGATTCTATTATACCTTCTGCAGGAAGGCAAACATCCACAGGTCTAGCTACTGTTCCATCTGTCCTGCCTAAAGTTTCTATGATATCTTCGGCACCTGCACGGGCTCCAGCTTATTCTCCAGAAAGACATTCTCTGACACCTGCGCCTTCTCCAGCTATTTCTCCAGAAACTCATGGTACTGGGCATGCTTATTATCTGACTCGTCATATGTCTCTTAATGTCTAATTCTATCATATTTCATAGGCCACTTTCGACGCCATTATGGATCAAAACATCACAAGAGCATTCCACATGCAGTTCCACCACCATCATTTACCCCACTGCAAGATCCAGGTTTGGACATTTCAGTTCATTAATAGTTCATTGTGCTTGATATTGTTATCAGAACCTGCTGCGTAGTTTGTTTTTGCATCCTAATTCAATATGCATCTCCTTGAAGGAGGAATGGAGAAGTTGTTTGATTGTTTATTGATTCGGAAGCAGGTTGTGACGAGGTCTCCTGTGATGAGCCATTAACTTTAACTCCAATTGGATCACCATGTGGCTGCATATTGCCTATGCAAGTCAAAGTTGATTTTGATGTGGCCCCGTATCAATTATTCTCTAGGACTGCGGAACTGGAAGTGGAGGTTGCAGATGGCACATTTCTGAAACAAAGTCAAGTAAGAATTATGGGCGCCAGTGCCAGCATTGAGGATCCAGGAAAGACAACAGTTACTATTGATTTGGTTCCACTGGGAGAAAAATTTGATAATATGACTGCATTGTTGACTTATGAAAGATTTTGGCAGAAGAAGATACCAATAAACACAACTGTTTTCGGTGACTACACTGTTTTATATGTTCAGTATCCAGGTAATAGTTGTACTTGTTTATTTTGTCTTGTTTACAGTTATGGCCTGTAAATCATTGTGGTTTAACTGGGAGTAAACATCATTACAGGACTGCCTTCCACTCCACCATCTATGTCTGCGTCCTTAGGCCCTAGTGGAATTGGGGATAACCAGTATCCTTTTACTGCAAATGTGCCTAGTAGAAAGACACAGAAGATGAATCCTAAAGTCATTGCTGTGATTGCACTTTTCTCGTTGCTACTTGTGTTACTAGGCTTCGTAGCTGTTTGTATATTCTGGAGGTGTAAGAAACTTGGGAGAGCATCTACTGCGATGGGACCTGCATTTACATCGTCAGTTGTTCGGAAAACCGGTAATTTAAGAAAAATTAGCAAGATGGTATAAGCTATACAATACAGAATAACTAGTGTATAAATGTGAACTGTTGATAGCCTAACCTTGTATAACTAATAATCTTAAGCAACATTGAGGAACTTGATCAGGTTTGAATGTGGGTCTCACGCTCACATTTTGAGCCATTAAACATGTGTTAGCTTTGAAACCGTACTTTTCCAAAATTTATTTTGCTGCATGTTCTGTATCGTCTGCTTGTTTGAATCACTCTACTTGCAACCTTGCCATGTTTTTCTTGTCTATAAGTTGAGCTTGTGCGTGTCTTTTACATGGAGAAACGTGTCATTTTTCTTTAAAGGCTAGTGCCCTGCACCCCGAGTTGAGAATTATTTGGATGTTTCTACTTACGTGTACTACATGCAGGAATCCGGTCCATAATATCAAGCAGTGCAACAAGCTTTGCTTCAATATCCTCTATTTCCACAATGGTTCCTTGCCCTTCCTCCGTCAGGACATTTTCGATAGCTGAACTAGAGAAGGCCACGGATAAGTTCAGCTCTAGAAAAGTCTTAGGTGAAGGCGGTTTTGGTCGTGTCTACCTTGGTATCTTAAATGATGGAAGCGAGGTTGCTATTAAGTTGCTTACGAGAGAGGACACTGGAGATCGTGAGTTCATTGCAGAAGTTGAGATGCTCAGCAGGTTGCATCATCGTAATCTTGTGAAACTGATCGGTATATGCATTGAAGGGCACAAACGATGCTTGATTTATGAGCTTATTCGGAATGGGAGTGTGGAGTCTCATCTGCATGGTATTGCTTCTAAGCATTTTGAAATTTCAGATTTTTGCTTTTGTTCAAGTTTACGTCAAAATGAAATGATTGGGCAGCTCTGCGATTTGGAAACTATAACCCAAACAGAGTATTTTGCGCTGTTGATCTAGAAAATTCAGTTATTAATTTTAATTCGAGAAAAGGATGAAAGCATAAACTTGAAAAGTTGAGTAACTGTAGAAGTAGAAATCAATAATTTCATTATGCAAATTTATAAAATTCAATTCAGCTTGATGTTTGAAAGTGAAATAAATAATTGTTATGAAGAATGTTTCGTCAATGTTGAAAATAACGATAATGTGTAATGTATGCTTTACCTTCTATTAAGGGTTAAAACCGTAGCATAACGTAGGTTATTTTGTTTATTAATTATTTACATATTTTATAAATGCAAACTATTCGTAATGACTTTAATAATTAGAATTATTAAAAATTTCAAATAAAACAACACAATTAGGAACAAATATCATAATACTGAAATATTTTAATAACAAATCTTTAATTTAATACAAGCTATATAGATTTACTAGGAAGTATCACAATCTAATACTCAAATATATAATAATAAAATTTTAGCTCGTTCATAATTACATTTGTTTTTAGTTATATTCATAATTTAGCAATCACATAATGATCTCACCAAAACAAGACATGAAGGCTCAAACAATTCAAAAGTAATTACTTAACTATTTGATTTCAAGAAAGGATATACTCTCAAGTCTCTGGAAGTTATATTGAAATAACACATGTTATATTGAAATAACGCAGTTATATTGAAATAACGATTATACATTGTAGTAACATAGAGTTATGATGTGTGAGTTATTTCATAAGGTTACATAACATTTAAGGCTTGTTAGGTTACATAACGCAACATAATGAGTTACGTAACCGGTTTTTTCAACAATGGTGTCATTTTTCTTTAAAGGCTAGTGCCCTGCACCCCGAGTTGAGAATTATTTGGATGTTTTTTTACTTACGTGTACTACATGCAGGAATCCGGTCCATAATATCAAGCAGTGCAACAAGCTTTGCTTCAATATCCTCTATTTCCACAATGGTTCCTTGCCCTTCCTCCGTCAGGACATTTTCGATAGCTGAACTAGAGAAGGCCACGGATAAGTTCAGCTCTAGAAAAGTCTTAGGTGAAGGCGGTTTTGGTCGTGTCTACCTTGGTATCTTAAATGGTGGAAGCGAGGTTGCTATTAAGTTGCTTACGAGAGAGGACACTGGAGATCGTGAGTTCATTGCAGAAGTTGAGATGCTCAGCAGGTTGCATCATCGTAATCTTGTGAAACTGATCGGTATATGCATTGAAGGGCACAAACGATGCTTGATTTATGAGCTTATTCGGAATGGGAGTGTGGAGTCTCATCTGCATGGTATTGCTTCTAAGCATTTTGAAATTTCAGATTCTTGCTTTTGTTCAAGTTTACGTCAAAATGAAATGATTGGGCAGCTCTGCGATTTGGAAACTATAACCCAAACAGAGTATTTTACGCTGTTGATCTAGAAAATTCAGTTATTAATTTTAATTAGAAAAGGATGAAAGCATAAACTTGAAAAGTTGAGTAACTGTAGAAGTAGAAATCAATAATTTCATTATGCAAATTTATAAAATTCAATTCAGCTTGATGTTTGAAAGTGAAATAAATAATTGTTATGAAGAATGTTTCGGTCAATGTTGAAAATAACGATAATGTGTAATGTATGCTTTACCTTCTATTAAGGGTTAAAACCGTAGCATAACGTAGGTTATTTTGTTTATTAATTATTTACATATTTTATAAATGCAAACTATTCAGTAATGACTTTAATAATTAGAATTATTAAAATTTCAAATAAAACAACACAATTAGGAACAAATATCATAATACTGAAATATTTTAATAACAAATCTTTAATTTAATACAAGCTATATAGATTTACTAGGAAGTATCACAATCTAATACTCAAATATATAATAATAAAATTTTAGCTCGTTCATAATTACATTTGTTTTTAGTTATATTCATAATTTCAATCACATAATGATCTCACCAAAACAAGACATGAAGGCTCAAACAATTCAAAAGTAATTACTTAACTATTTGATTTCAAGAAAGGATATACTCTCAAGTCTCTGGAAGTTATATTGAAATAACACATGTTATATTGAAATAAGCATAAGTTATATTGAAATAACGATTATACATTGTAGTAACATAGAGTTATGATGTGTGAGTTATTTCATAAGGTTACATAACATTTAAGGCTTGTTAGGTTACATAACGCAACATAATGAGTTACGTAACCGGTTTTTTTCAACAATGGTTTCAGTTGTCCTATTTAAGGTGCATATAGATAATGGACCATCATGCCTGATGAGAATGTTTCGGTCATCCTATTTAAGTCAGATACCAACATTGTGACATAGTTTTATAAGCTTTACATGACTGTTATTCTTTGATGATTAGGTATTCAACTAATATGGCATTTTGCATGCATCAGGAAGTCACTAACTAAGCAAGTCGTTTGTTCTGAGTTACTCACATACATATTGTCTGACTAGTACAATTTTATTAGCCTCTTCAAGTGGGTTTTTTCTTGGACTGATTTATAATTAAGAGAGCAGTAAGGACTTTTATTCTTGCAGAAGTTATGCCAAGTGTTAAAACTTGTTATGCAATTTTTAGGTTTGAATCAACTTTTGTCTTGATGTTTCAGGCGATGACAAGATGAAGGCGCCTCTTGACTGGGATGCCCGGATGAAAATTGCCCTTGGCGCAGCAAGAGGATTGGCATACCTGCATGAGGACTCGAACCCTCGTGTCATACACCGTGATTTTAAGGCTAGCAATGTTCTCCTGGAAGAAGATTTCACCCCCAAAGTTTCAGATTTTGGGCTTGCAAGGGAAGCATCAGAAGGAATCCACCATATTTCTACTAGAGTCATGGGGACTTTTGGGTAATGTTGTTATTTCTCCTATTGTTCTATTTGGATTCCAAATGACGTGACCCGGCCTCAATCCTTTGAAATTGCCCTAGGGGGGGGGGTGAATAGGACAATATGCTAATCTAATCCGAATTAATGCCAAATTAAAACTAATTAACAAATATATATCCTAGCAAGTATGATATACAAAGAATAATATGCAAGGATATGTAATATACACAAAGAGTAAACAAAAGTAAACAAGTGTAAATAAGATAGGGAGATAAAACAAATGAGAGCAAGGCAATAAAGATGAACAAGATGAATGCGCCAAGCAAACTTCAAACACAATAATATGTTCACGAGGTTCGGTCAACCCACGACCCACGCCCCCGCTTCTCACTTGAGGAGATCTCCACTATATCAACCGGCTTTCACGCCACCAATAACGTTTACACCACACTATCTCGGTTTTCTAGCTCACCGAAAACTTTACAATCACTCACAATGTACTTACACTAACTACCACCTCAAGTGTTGGTCTCTAGTCCTGTCTCCCTCAAGTGCTCGGATTTACCACCTCTCCCTAGGCTTTACTACCACGCCACTCCTCTTGGGACAACCCCGCTCTCACCACACACTCCTCTCTGTACTAGTGTAATACAATGTGATCTCACAATTAAAACTCACAAATACAAATGTTTGTTCTCTATGGATGAGAACTCAATTAAGCACAACTCAATATTACAAACTCTCACAACCCCAATATACTATGTATGAAAATACTATAAGCTCAAGTGGGTGTGTGTAACAATGAGATTTAATCAAAACTAAACTCAATTAAAATCTAACTTTAATAAAATGATTAACAAACAAATAAATGTAAAGCTAGAAAGAGTATAGAAACACTTCTCTAAAGATCAAGAGTGAAAGTGAAATAAATAATTGTTATGAAGAATGTTTCGGTCAATGTTGAAAATAACGATAATGTGTAATGTATGCTTTACCTTCTATTAAGGGTTAAAACCGTAACGCATAACGTAGGTTATTTTGTTTAATAATTATTTACATATTTTATAAATGCAAACTATTCGTAATGACTTTAATAATTAGAATTATTAAAAATTTCAAATAAAACAACACAATTAGGAACAAATATCATAATACTGAAATATTTTAATAACAAATCTTTAATTTAATACAAGCTATATAGATTTACTAGGAAGTATCACAATCTAATACTCAAATATATAATAATAAAATTTTAGCTCGCTCATAATTACATTTGTTTTTAGTTATATTCATAATTTCGAATCACATAATGATCTCACCAAAACAAGACATGAAGGCTCAAACAATTCAAAAGTAATTACTTAACTATTTCAGATTTCAAGAAAGGATATACTCTCAAGTCTCTGGAAGTTATATTGAAATAACACATGTTATATTGAAATAACACATGTTATATTGAAATAACACATGTTATATTGAAATAACACATGTTATATTGAAATAACACATGTTATATTGAAATAACACATGTTATATTGAAATAACACATGTTATATTGAAATAACACATGTTATATTGAAATAACACATGTTATATTGAAATAACACATGTTATATTGAAATAACACATGTTATATTGAAATAACACATGTTATATTGAAATAACACATGTTATATTGAAATAACACATGTTATATTGAAATAACACATGTTATATTGAAAT
This sequence comes from Asparagus setaceus, assembly GCA_012295165.1. Classification (NCBI taxonomy): domain Eukaryota; kingdom Viridiplantae; phylum Streptophyta; class Magnoliopsida; order Asparagales; family Asparagaceae; genus Asparagus; species Asparagus setaceus. The sequence continues at coordinate 2,391,376 of CM022701.1, read as the reverse complement.
AACACATGTTATATTGAAATAACACATGTTATATTGAAATAACACATGTTATATTGAAATAACACATGTTATATTGAAATAACACATGTTATATTGAAATAACACATGTTATATTGAAATAACACATGTTATATTGAAATAACACATGTTATATTGAAATAACACATGTTATATTGAAATAACACATGTTATATTGAAATAACACATGTTATATTGAAATAACACATGTTATATTGAAATAACACATGTTATATTGAAATAACACATGTTATATTGAAATAACACATGTTATATTGAAATAACACATGTTATATTGAAATAACACATGTTATATTGAAATAACACATGTTATATTGAAATAACACATGTTATATTGAAATAACACATGTTATATTGAAATAACACATGTTATATTGAAATAACACATGTTATATTGAAATAACACATGTTATATTGAAATAACACATGTTATATTGAAATAACACATGTTATATTGAAATAACGCATTATACATTGTAGTAACATAGAGTTATGATGTGTGAGTTATTTCATAAGGTTACATAACATTTAAGGCTTGTTAGGTTACATAACGCAACATAATGAGTTACGTAACGGTTTTTTCAACAATGGTTTCAGTTGTCCTATTTAAGGTGCATATAGATAATGGACCATCATGCCTGATGAGAATGTTTCGGTCATCCTATTTAAGTCAGATACCAACATTGTGACATAGTTTTATAAGCTTTACATGACTGTTATTCTTTGATGATTAGGTATTCAACTAATATGGCATTTTGCATGCATCAGGAAGTCACTAACTAAGCAAGTCGTTTGTTCTGAGTTACTCACATACATATTGTCTGACTAGTACAATTTTATTAGCCTCTTCAAGTGGGTTTTTTCTTGGACTGATTTATATTTAAGAGAGCAGTAAGGACTTTTATTCTTGCAGAAGTTATGCCAAGTGTTAAAACTTGTTATGCAATTTTTAGGTTTGAATCAACTTTTGTCTTGATGTTTCAGGCGATGACAAGATGAAGGCGCCTCTTGACTGGGATGCCCGGATGAAAATTGCCCTTGGCGCAGCAAGAGGATTGGCATACCTGCATGAGGACTCGAACCCTCGTGTCATACACCGTGATTTTAAGGCTAGCAATGTTCTCCTGGAAGAAGATTTCACCCCCAAAGTTTCAGATTTTGGGCTTGCAAGGGAAGCATCAGAAGGAATCCACCATATTTCTACTAGAGTCATGGGGACTTTTGGGTAATGTTGTTATTTCTCCTATTGTTCTATTTGGATTCCAAATGACGTGACCCGACCTCAATCCTTACCTGCCCAACCCTCATTTTATTTATAAAACAATAACATAACATAAATTTGCTGTCTTCTACGAAGCAAAAATATCATGTATGTATATACTAACATTCTAGGGGTGCAGTTTAAACATTTACAAATTAGCATATAAAGTCATGCAAAGTTTACATCTACCCCACATAAATTTTAAAAATTGTACCCCAAGACCCAAGCTATCAAAAAACACCAAAGAAATTAGTAACAATTTGAATTAGCCCATTGGAAAGTAAAAAGCCATTTAAAATTCTGACAATAAAGTGTAGTGAGTGCATTCCCATTAGATATATATATATATATATATATATATATATATATATATATATATATATATATATATATATATATATATATATATATATAGAGAGAGAGAGAGAGAGAGAGAGAGAGGCTCCTATAAACTTAAGTTGATAGGGAATAGTATACACCAACTTTGTATCCATTGATGTTGCCTTGGGATCCGTGAAATCAAGAGATGCACAAATCTCAAAGTGGGCTTTATATCTTTCACGGATCCCAAGGCAACATCAATGGATAGAAAAGTTGGTGTATGACTATTCCCTATACACTTAAGTTTATAGGAGTCTTGCTCTCTCTCTCTCTATATATATCTCTATATATATATATAGAGAGAGAGAGAGAGGCTCCTATAAACTTAAGTTTTTTAAGTTTATAGGAGATAGTGTCCACCAACTTTTATATCCATTGATGTTGCCTTGGGATAGGTGAAATCAAGAGGTACATAAATCTCAAAGATGAGCTTCATATCTTTCACGGATCCCAAGGCAATATCAATGATTAGAAAAGTTGGTGGATGACTATTCCCTATCAACTTAAGTTTATAGGAGCCTTGCTCTCTCGCTCTCTCTCTCTCTATATATATACACACACACACACACACTTGCACCACCCCTACTCCCCCTCCGAACCCAGCCACACCCCCGCCCCCACCCCAAAAAAAAATTTTCTGATACCCCACTGATGAAATATATCATGAAGTTGCACTTTGACATTTCACTCAAGTCTTCCCCCATCCCCAACCTCCCGAGCTAACCTTTGCACCAATTTCACCTTATACTTCTTCTTTTTTCCCTTATGTAGAGCTGCACCTAATCTCGTGTAGTTTGAGTTGAAGTACTTGACTCAAGGCCTGACCGTAGGGTGTATGACAATTCCTGGAAGCTTATTTTCTTCATCTGAACTACTGCTGCTATTTCGTCATCTCCATATTTAAGAGACAAAATATGCAGTGGGAAACTCATCAAAGTTCACAATAATGGATAAAAAGGCATATCTGTGTGATATAACTTGGTTACGATATTTAGATCATAATATCATATGACTGTGTGCTGCGAGGTATTAAGGGCACAACATCATCCTGTTAGAACTAGAGTACTATTTTGTCCTGTCTGGTCTTTATCCTTTTCAATGTAATAGCCTAAGAAATTAATTATATAAATTATGTCGTTAAGTCCGTAATAAAAGCGGTGATAAATCAAAATAAATGTGTGTATGAATCTTGAGCTCTAAGTATAAACACACAAGTATAAACCTAAACTAATGTACATAAGCTTGAGATTTATAATAGCTTGTTTTGGTAGCGGATGAAGCTTGATCTTGAATCTTGACTTGAATCGCGTTCACTTCACTATTTCTCCCATCCTCCATGGATATGATCGGTGTGAAGCAGTCCATCCATCCTCCAACACTTGTTTGCCTAGAATAAACATGAAAACACAAACCTTGGACAAACAAGATTAGTTATAAATTGTTTGTTAAAACATCATCAAAACCAAGGAACTAACATCCTTACACTTGACCCTCATTTTATTTATAAAACAATAACATAACATAAATTTCTTTTCTTCTCTGACAAAAATATCATGTATGTAATCGGATGTATATACTAACATTCTAGGGTGAGTTTAAACATTTACAAATTAGCATATAAAGTCATGCAAAGTTTACATCCGCCCCACATAAATTTTAAAATTGTACCCCAAGACCCAAGCTATCAAAAACACCAAAGAATTTAGTAACAATTTGAATTAGCCCATTGGAAAGTAAAAGCCATTTAAAATTCGACAATAAAGTGTAGTGAGTGCATTCCCATTAGATACTATAGTTTTATTATATATATATATATATATATATATATATATATATATATATATATATATATATATATATAGAGCAAGGTTTATAAAACTTAAGTTGATAGGGAATAGTATACACTGACTTTTGTATCCATTGATTCTTGGGATCCGGTGAAATCAAGAGATGCACAAATCTCAAAGTGGGATTTATATCTTTCACTGATCCCAAGGCAACATCAATGAATAAAAGCAGTGTATGACTATTCCCTATACACTTAAGTTTATAGAAGTCTCTCTCTCTCTCTCTCTATATATATATATATATATATATATATATATATATATATATATATATATATAATTATGAGAAAAATGGAAAAACTTGGTACCAAGTTCCTCAAAGGAACTTGGTAGTGATGTGGACAATTCTAGCCCACACATGTAACTTTAAAAATAATTCTCTCTCTCTCCCTTGAATGTGTGGGCTAGAGTTGTGCCACATCACTACCAAGTAACTTGGTACCAAGTTTCTCCATATTCCTCTATATATATATATATATATATATATATATATATATATATAGAGAGAGAGAGAAGACTCCTATGAACTTAAGTTCATAATGAATAGTGGTGCACCAACTTTTTATCCACTCATCTTTGCCTTGAGATTTGTGATGCACAAATCTCAAAGTGGCCTTCATATCTTTCACGGATCCCAAAGCAAGATGAGTGGTTAGAAAAGTTGGTGCACCACTATTCATTATGAACTTAAGTTCATAGGAGCCTTGCTCTATATATATATATATATATATATATATATATATATATATATACACACACACACACACACTTGCACCACCCCTACTCCCTCCCAACCCACCCACACCCTCCCCAAAAAAAATTCTGATACCCCACTGATGAAATATATCATGAAGTTGCACTTTGACATTTCACTCAAGTCTTCCCCCATCCCCAACCTCCCAAGCTAACCTTTGCACCAATTTCACCTTATACTTCTTCTTTTTTCCCTTATGTAGAGCTGCACCTAATCTCGTGTAGTTTGAGTTGAAGTACTTGATTCAAGGCCTGACCGTAGGGTGTATGACAATTCCTGGAAGCTTATTTTCTTCATCTGAACTACTGCTGCTATTTCCTCATCTCCATATTTAAGAGACAAAATATGCAGTGGGAAACTCATCAAAGTTCACAATAATGGATAAAAGTATCTGTGTGATATAACTTGTTACGATATTTAGATCATAATATCATCTGTGTCTTTGTGAGGTGTTAAGGGCACAACATCATCCTGTTAGAACTAGCGTACTATTTTGTCCTGTCTGGTCTTTATCCTTTTCAATTGGCTAAATTACCAAATTGGCCTAAAAATTGACACACGGTTTCCAATAAGGCCTAAAAATTATTTCAGTGACGATAAGGCAAAAGATTCACTTAACTGATAAGACTACTCCGGCGTGAAATTTTTAAACTTACATTTTAGTCCTCTAAATTTTAATTCTTCTTTCTTTTTACCCCCTCCCTCCCTCCTCCATCTCTTTCTCTCCCCATCCCTCCCTCCTCCATCTCTCTTTCTCTCTCCTCTCCTCCTCCCTCCATGTCTCTCTTTCCCCCCTTCCCCATTGTCTTCTTCCCTCCTCCTCCATCTCTCTTTCTCTCCCCCCCATCCCTCCATCCTCCATCTCTCTTTCTCTCTCCCCTCTACCCTCCATCTCTCTCTCCCCTTCCTCATTGCCTCCATCCCCTCCTCCAAAACAATGAGAAAGGAGGGGAGGAAGAGAAAGAGAGATGAAGGGAGGAGGTGGGGAGAGAGAAACAGAGATGGAGGATGGGGGGAGAGAAAAAGAGAGATGGAGGAGGCGGGAAGAAGACAATGGGGAAGGGGGGAGAGAGAAAGAGATATGGAGGAGGGAAGGAGACAATGGGGAAGGGGAGAGAGAGAGATGGAGGATGGAGGGATGGGGAGAGAAAGAGAGATGGAGGATGGAGGGGTGGGGAGAGAAAGAGAGATGGAGGAGGAGGAAAGAAGACAATGGGGAAGGGGAGAGAGAGAAGAAGGGAGGAGGAGGGGAGAGAGAAAGAGAGATGGAGGATGGAGGGATGGGGAGAGAGAAAGAGAGATGGAGGAGGGAGGGAGGGGTTAAAAAGAAAGAAGAATTAAAATTTAGAGGACTAAATGTTTTAGGATCAATCGGTAGTCATGGTTAAGTGAGTTAATTTTAGGTCTTATTTGTCGATCATCAGTCTTATTGGAAATCGTGTGTCAATTTTTAGGCCAATCTGGTAATTTAGCCCTTTTCAATGTAATGGCCTAAAAAATTAATTATATAAATTATGAGATAATTGCCAGGTCTCACCTCTTTTTCATCCTGTCAGAGACATGTCAAATTGCAGAAAAGACCTACATGAACCTGAACTGAGACAGTAAAAAAGAATGATAACTTATAATTTAAGATATATCACTTAATGAAGCAAATTTGAAACCTCATAGAGTAAATTGTAACTTTGCAGGTACGTCGCACCTGAATATGCAATGACTGGTCATCTCCTTGTCAAGAGCGATGTATACAGCTACGGTGTCGTACTCCTTGAGCTTCTCTCCGGAAGAAAACCCGTCGACATTTCTCAGCCTCACGGATCTGAGAACCTCGTAACCTGGGCAAGACCTCTTCTCACCACAAAAGAAGGGCTGGAGCAATTAATAGACTCATCTCTAGGCCCAAATTATGATTTCGACACCATGGCTAAAGTCGCAGCCATAGCTTCCTTATGTGTACATATCGAAGCATCACAAAGACCTTTCATGGGTGAAGTTGTTCAAGCACTGAAGCTTATATACAATGATGTCGATGAAACTTGCGAAGATTCCTGCAGCCAAAGGGAATCATCGTCGGGTCATGGCCCTGAAGGAAGTTGGTGGAATGGAAGTAGTCCACATTTTGTGGACAATTATAACACCATGGAATATAGTTCGGGTTATATAGAAGGGCCACAGAGAGCCCATTCTGAGTATTTAGCAGGGGGATATAATAGATCGGGTCCTTTAAGAACAAAGAAGCAAAAGTCTGATTTCTATAGATTGAGAGGAAGTGTGAGTGAACATGGGCATCAACAATATAGAAGATCTTGTTATGATGGGAGTTGGATTTGAGTGTTGGAAAATCTCTTTCCATTGTTTTTATTCTTTTCTTTATTTTACCCTTTGTTACTGTTTTCAAATGTATAGTTTCGATAGGTGATTTGATGTTGTTGTACTGGTGAGGTGTTTGCCATGGCATCTTAATTTTTTTATGCCGTGATTCATGTGAGGGATGTTGATGTTATTTTGTTGTACCCTGTGTTGTTATGAAGGTCTTCTTCAAGCTTAAAATGCTAATGAGATCATATTAATCTTGTGAAGTTGAGCTAGCTTTCTGTCACTAAATTGATTCCGTAGATTTTATTTTACAGCCAAAAGGAAAAAGACTATTCGATCCATGGCTTGTAAGATGATTTGAGTTATACTTATAGCATATTACACCAAGAACGAGGAATGAAAAATATAAACAAGGTGTTTTTAAATATTAGCCCTTAAATATTCAATAATTGCATATTAGTCCCTCAAATCCTGTAGGGTCTCCCAAAATGGTCCCTTTATTAGTATTTAAATTAAAAAGTAATCATGGTTGGGTTAACTCCTAAACTAATTCTATTCTAACCATTGGAGAAAAAGAACTCAAATAGATTTGGGTTTTCTAAACGGGTGTTGAGTTTTAAACCCATTACAAATGGGTTGGGGAACATAATAGAGGGCTGAAACGGTCACTTTTTCCTCCAACATTTAGATTTGAGAGAATAGCCCCCTTAAATATAATGCGATTTAAATTGAAGGATCATTTTGCAAGACCCTAAAAGATTGAGGGACTATTATGCAATATTAAATATTTAAGGGGCTAATATGCAATTATTGAAGATTTAAAAGAACTAATACTAAAAAAACCATTAACCAAATGTAAGAACTTTATAATAAAATTAAACATATCAAGTTGGAACTCAAGCTGTGTTTGACAGACCACCTAGTCCAAAATAGCACTAGTTTAATGGCTAAATTTTGACCTACAAAAAGAGGGCTAGTTCTAGCCTTGTTCTTTGCTATAGGAGAAATCACTCAAAACTGGGTCAGGTTCAATGCTGGCTTAGTTGTAAATGGTTGCCAAACACACCCTCAAGTACAAGCCTCTACTTTAGATTCTCTGATTAAAAAAAAAACCTACAGTATTGGAGTCAATAAATTATTAATTAGCTGTCCGTTCTCAATTTCTTTACGATTGACCAATCAAAATGAGATGGACAAATAATTTTGAACATATAGACAACATATATTAAAATTAAAAGTTAAATAAACATTACTTGTTTATGACTTAATTCATTCATAAACCAATTCAAACTTTTCTTTTAGAGGGCAATGGACAAAAGCAGACAACTCATTTTGTAAAATAAGGTGTTCACTCACTAACATAAGACCCCACATCCACCAAATATGGCAACTAAATGGGCCTAAACACTAATGACATTAGTGAATAGCTTATTTTGCAAAATAAACTGTCTAACTCATATACAAATTTTCCTTTCTTTTATGTCACAACAAACAAATGCTTAAAAATAATTGAAGCCCATCCTCGTGTTAAAAACATTGTTTAAAATAAACAAAACTAAGTTATGACTAAAATAACTCCGTACGCAGAAAACAAAAGAGAGGAGATTAAAACTATTTGCCTCTAAAATAAATATAGATAAATTTGTGGCCGAAGAGAAACAAAATTGGTCGCTTTGTTTGTTTGGTAACAATTTCTTTTACTCTTAAACAAGTAATTCTGCAACAATAATGCACTCAAAATACCAGAGAGACTACGCAATAGTCCACAACTGCGCACAGAAACTATTCAGAGAAAGCATATGATAATAATGCCACTCGCAACATTGCTAAAATTAACCCGCACCTGAAAAATTCTGACGATAGGAGAACTCATAGCATACTCAATAACAAAATAAGAAACCTCATTAAGATGTCCAAGTATAACTCGAATGAAAGATGGGGAGTTTCAACAACGAACAAAGACTTCGGATTAGCGAAGAAGAAATATCCATAAGCAAGAATACAAAGCCTGGAAATCTAATAACCACCCTTGAGATCGTTGACAACATCATAAGGAATAGGTGTGACCGTCTCCAAAGTAGCTCCTTCCACCATGAAACCTGGCCCGGACCCTCAGGCTGGCGCTTTGTGCTGATAACCTCTCCTCGAGCCTTTGCCTCTGCCTTGAGTTTATCGTTCTTTATCTTCCTCAGTCGAAATCCTCAGTGCACCTTGAAGGCTGCACATGCTCTACACATGGATCCTCTTCCTAATTATCCTGTTGCCCACCTGATTACATAAAAAAAATAAAGGTAAGCACCAGACAAGTACTAGGTTTCAAATAATATTATTAATATGTTAAATTAAAATCAATCAAGACTTCGCGGAGAGTGGGATCCACGGGAGGAGCGTGAGGAGGAGATGGCCGAGATGAAGTTCACGGAGTAAATGATTCCTGAAAATACGGCATTATTGTCTCATTTAAATAATTATAAGGCCTTATCAGATGTCGTGTTTATTTACAATGCTCTTATCACATTTAGGTCGATTTAAAATGTCAATATGGTATTTTAGCCAAGTAATCATGGTTGGGTTAACTCCTAAACTAATTCTATTCTAACCATTGGAGAAAAAGAACTCAAATAGATTTGGGTTTTCTAAACGGTATTGAGTTTTAAACCCATTAAAATGGGTTGGGGAACATAATAGAGGGCTAAACGGACACTTTTTCCTCCAACATTTAGATTTGAGAGAATATCCCCCTTAAATATAATGCGATTTAAATTGAAGGATCATTTTGCAAGACCCTAAATGATTGAGGGACTATTATGCAATATTAAATATTTAAGGGGCTAATATGCAATTATTTAAGATTTAAAAGGACTAATATCTAAAAAAAACCATTAACCAAATATAAGAACTTTATAATAAAATTAAACATATCAAGTTGAAACTCAAGCTGTGTTTGACAGACCACCTAGTCCAAAATAGCACTAGTTTAATGGCTAAATTTTGACCTACAAAAACAGGGCTAGTTCTAGCCTTGTTCTTTGCTATACGAGAAATCACTCAAAACTGGGTCAGGTTAAATGCTGGCTTAGTTGTAAATGGTTGTCAAACACACCCTCAAGTACAATCCTCTACTTTAGATTCTCTGATTAAAAAAAAACCTACCGTATTGGAGTCAATAAATTATTAATTAGTTGTCCGTTCTCATTTTCTTTACGATTGACCAATCAAATTGAGATGTACAAATAATTTTGAACATATAGACAACATATATTAAAATTAAAAGTTAAATAAACATTACTTGTTTATGACTTAATTCATTCATAAACTAATTCAAACTTTTCTTTTAGAGGGCAATGGACGAAAGCAGACAACTCATTTTGTAAAATAAGGTGTTCACTCACTAACATAAGACCCCACATCCACCTAATATGGCAACTAAATGGGCCTAAACACTAATGACATCAGTGAATAACTTATTTTGCAAAATAAACTGTCAACTCATATACAAATTTTCCTTTCTTTTATGTTACAACAAACAAATGCTTAAAAATAATTGAAGCCCATCCTCGTGTTAAAAACATTGTTTAAAATAAACAAAACTAAGTTATGACTAAAATAACTCCGTACGCAGAAAACAAAAGAGAGGAGATTAAAACTATTTGCCTCTAAAAATAAATATAGATAAATTTGTGGCCGAAGAGAAACAAAATTGGTCGCTTTGTTTGTTTGGTAACAATTTCTTTTACTCTTAAACAAGTAATTCTGCAACAATAATGCACTCAAAATACCAGAGAGACTACGCAATAGTCCACAACTGCGCACAGAAACTATTCAGAGAAAGCATATGATAATAATGCCACTCGCAACATTGCTAAAATTAACCCGCACCTGAAAAATTCTGACGATAGGAGAACTCATAGCATACTCCAATAACAAAAATAAGAAACCTCATTAAGATGTCCAAGTATAACTCGAATGAAAGATGGGGAGTTTCAACAACGAACAAAGACTTCCGGATTAGCGAAGAAGAAATATCCATAAGCAAGAATACAAAGCCTGGAAATCTAATAACCACCCTTGAGATCGTTGACAACATCATAAGGAATAGGTGTGACCGTCTCCAAAGTAGCTCCTTCCACCATGAAACCTGGCTTCGGACCCTCAGGCTGACGCTTTGTGCTGATAACCTCTCCTCGAGCCTTTGCCTCTGCCTTGAGTTTATCGTTCTTTATCTTCCTCAGTCGGAAATCCTCAGTGCACCTTGAAGGCTGCACATGCTCTACCCTCACATGGATCCTCTTCCTAATTATCCTGTTGCCCACCTGATTACATAAAAAAAAATAAAGGTAAGCACCAGACAAGTACTAGGTTTCAAATAATATTATTAATATGTTAAATTAAAATCAATCAAGACTTTGCAACTTCAGCAACACCCATCAGCAGTGTTGAAATTGGGTCACAATACTTCCGGGACGAAAAGTATCTCACTACAAAAGAGGCCCTACCAAAAAATGTCCAATTTCATGCATTACTTGCAGAGCTAGTAGCAATTGATTGTGTATCATTAGAACGGAAGAAACAAGTAAAATTGTTGCAGCTCATGTTCTACTAGCCCACTTCAATCTCCTAACTTCTTGCCTGTATGCCACGCCTAATGACTAATGGGGAAGAAAAGACTAGAGACTTCCGTTCTAAAGAAAAGAAGACATTTAACACCAGTACGATCATCAGAGAAGCTAAACTTAGGACAGAAAAAAAGTAATCTTCCTCTCTCAAACATTAACATATATATAGAGAGCAAGACTCTATAAACTTAAGTTGATAGGAGATAGTATCGACCAACTTTATATCCATTGATCTTGCCTTGGGATAGGTGAAATCAAGAGGTACACAAATATCAAAGATGGGCTTCATATCTTTCACGGATCCTAAAGCAATATCAATGGTTAGAAAAGTTGGTGGATGACTATCCCTATCAACTTAAGTTTAAAGGAGTCTCTCTCTCTCTCTCTCTCTCTATATATATATATATATATATATATATATATATATATATATATATATATATATATATATATATATATAGAGAGCAAGACTCCTATAAACTTAAGTTGATAGGAGATAGTATCGACCAACTTTATATCCATTGATCTTGCCTGGGATAGGTGAAATCAAGAGGTACACAAATATCAAAGATGAGCTTCATATCTTCACGGATCCCAAAGCAATATCAATGGTTAGAAAAGTTGGTGGATGACTATCCCTATCAACTTAAGTTTAAAGGAGTCTCTCTCTCTCTATATATATATATATATATATATATATATATATATATATATATATATATATATATATATATATATATATATATATATATATATATATATATATATATATATATATATATATATATATATATATATATATATATATATATATATATATATATATATATATATATATATATATATATATATATATATATATATATATATATATATATATATATATATATATATATATATATATATATATATATATATATATATATATATATATATATATATATATATATATATATATATATATATATATATATATATATATTAAGGTTTCTATCACCTAAATAATGTATAAAAAACACCCTTTTTCTCTACTAACAGGAATGTGGTCGATTCAGGCCAAAATGAGACGTGTGAATATGATTTCTCAACCAAAAGTTCAAAGTGAGCGTTTGAAATAAATTGATTTCTTGAGAAGAAACATAATGTCTTGGAGGAAATTAAAATTATAACAATTGATAATAATAAATATTTAAAAATTAAGCCTAATTTTCGTATTCACATGATTCAGATCACAAAAGTGTAGCAAGTGACTATCGAAAAAAAAAATTGATTCTTGAAAATAAAAACATTAAATAAATAAATAAGAAAAAAAAAGGGGGAAGTACTACCTGTTTGTTGATCTCGACGCCGATGGCGCGCTTGGTGACGTTCCAGACTTTGCCGGTGCGCCCGTGGTAGAACTTGTGGGGCATCCCCTTGTGTACGGCGCCGTTGACTTTGACGTCCACGTGGTCCCCGGTCCTGTACGTCCTCAGGTACGTCGTCAACGGGATGTACCCCTTCTTCCTGAACGCACGTGCGAACAGGTCGCGCGTGCGAGATCGGAGCCCGTGTCCCGCCGGCATTCTTGCTCTGCTTGGAATGGGGAAGGAGGCGCTAGGGTTTGGATTCTTTAGGGTATTATGCAATATTAAATATTTAAGGGCTAATATGCAATTATTTAAGATTTAAAAGGACTAATATCTAAAAACCATTAACCAAATATAAGAACTTTATAATAAAATTAAACATATCAAGTTGAAACTCAAGCTGTGTTTGACAGACCACCTAGTCCAAAATAGCACTAGTTTAATGGCTAAATTTTGACCTACAAAAAGAGGGCTAGTTCTAGCCTTGTTCTTTGCTATAGGAGAAATCACTCAAAACTGGGTCAGGTTAAATGTCGGCTTAGTTGTAAATGGTTGTCAAACACACCCTCAAGTACAATCCTCTACTTTAGATTCTCTGATTAAAAAACCTACAGTATTGAGTCAATAAATTATTAATTAGCTGTCCGTTCTCAATTTCTTTTACTCTTAAACAAGTAATTCTGCAACAATAATGCACTCAAAATACCAGAGAGACTACGCAATAGTCCACAACTGCGCACAGAAACTATTCAGAGAAAGCATATGATAATAATGCCACTCGCAACATTGCTAAAATTAACCCGCACCTGAAAAATTCTGACGATAGGAGAACTCATAGCATACTCCAATAACAAAAATAAGAAACCTCATTAAGATGTCCAAGTATAACTCGAATGAAAGATGGGGAGTTTCAACAACGAACAAAGACTTCCGGATTAGCGAAGAAGAAATATCCATAAGCAAGAATACAAAGCCTGGAAATCTAATAACCACCCTTGAGATCGTTGACAACATCATAAGGAATAGGTGTGACCGTCTCCAAAGTAGCTCCTTCCACCATGAAACCTGGCTTCGGACCCTCAGGCTGACGCTTTGTGCTGATAACCCTCCTCGAGCCTTTGCCTCTGCCTTGAGTTTATCGTTCTTTATCTTCCTCAGTCGAAATCCTCAGTGCACCTTGAAGGCTGCACATGCTCTACCCTCACATGGATCCTCTTCCTAATTATCCTGTTGCCCACCTGATTACATAAAAAAAAATAAAGGTAAGCACCAGACAAGTACTAGGTTTCAAATAATATTATTAATATGTTAAATTAAAATCAATCAAGACTTTGCTACTTCAGCAACACCCATCAGCAGTGTTGAAATTGGGTCACAATACTTCCGGGACGAAAAGTATCTCACTACAAAAGAGGCCCTACCAAAAAATGTCCAATTTCATGCATTACTTGCAGAGCTAGTAGCAATTGATTGTGTATCATTAGAACGGAAGAAACAAGTAAAATTGTTGCAGCTCATGTTCTACTAGCCCACTTCAATCTCCTAACTTCTTGCCTGTGGCGCGCCGCCTAATGACTAATGGGGAAGAAAAAGACTAGAGACTTCCGTTCTAAAGAAAAGAAGACATTTAACACCAGTACGATCATCAGAGAAGCTAAACTTAGGACAGAAAAAAAGTAATCTTCCTCTCTCAAACATTAACATATATATAGAGAGCAAGACTCCTATAAACTTAAGTTGATAGGAGATAGTATCGACCAACTTTTATATCCATTGATCTTGCCTTGGGATAGGTGAAATCAAGAGGTACACAAATATCAAAGATGAGCTTCATATCTTTCACGGATCCTAAAGCAATATCAATGGTTAGAAAAGTTGGTGGATGACTATCCCCTATCAACTTAAGTTTAAAGGAGTCTCTCTCTCTCTATATATATATATAGAGCAAGACTCTATAAACTTAAGTTGATAGGAGATAGTATCGACCAACTTTTATATCCATTGATCTTGCCTTGGGATAGGTGAAATCAAGAGGTACACAAATATCAAAGATGGGCTTCATATCTTTCACGGATCCCAAAGCAATATCAATGGTTAGAAAAGTTGGTGGATGACTATCCCCTATCAACTTAAGTTTAAAGGAGTCTCTCTCTCTCTCTCTATATATATATATATATATATATATATATATATATATATATATATATATATATATATAGAGCAAGACTCTATAAACTTAAGTTGATAGGAGATAGTATCGACCAACTTTTATATCCATTGATCTTGCCTTGGGATAGGTGAAATCAAGAGGTACACAAATATCAAAGATGAGCTTCATATCTTTCACGGATCCTAAAGCAATATCAATGGTTAGAAAAGTTGGTGGATGACTATCCCCTATCAACTTAAGTTTAAAGGAATCTCTCTCTCTCTCTCTCTCTCTCTCTCTCTCTCTCTCTATATATATATATATATATATATATATATATATATATATATATATATATATATATATATATATATATATATATATATATCCTTGTCATATGAGGGATCCCTCATATGCTGAGGTGGCACAATCTCCACCAAACTAATAAAATAGAGAGAGAATGTCTCTTATTTTATTAAAAGCATACTGTGGAGATTGTACCACCTAAGCAGATATGAGGAAAATCCTCTCATATGACAAGGATACCCATTAATCTCATATATATATATATATATATATATATATATATATATATATATATATATATATATAGAGCAAGACTCTATAAACTTAAGTTGATAGGAGATAGTATCGACCAACTTTATATCCATTGATCTTGCCTTGGGATAGGTGAAATCAAGAGGTACACAAATATCAAAGATGAGCTTCATATCTTTCACGGATCCCAAAGCAATATCAATGGTTAGAAAAGTTGGTGGATGACTATCCCCTATCAACTTAAGTTTAAAGGAGTCTCTCTCTCTCTCTCTCTCTCTATATATATATATATATATATATATATATATATATATATATATATATATATATATATATAAGAGCTCCTATGAACTTAAGTTCATAATGAATAGTGGTGCACCAACTTTTCTAACCACTCATCTTGCTTTGGGATCCGTGAAAGATATAAAACCCACTTTGAGATTTGTGCATCACAAATCTCAAGACAAGATGAGTGGATAAAAAGTTGGTGGATGACTATCCCCTATCAACTTAAGTTTAAAGGAGTCTCTCTCTCTCTATATATATATATATATATATATATATATATATATATATATATATATATATATATATATATATATATATATAGAGCAAGACTCTATAAACTTAAGTTGATAGGAGATAGTATCGACCAACTTTATATCCATTGATCTTGCCTGGGATAGGTGAAATCAAGAGGTACACAAATATCAAAGATGAGCTTCATATCTTCACGGATCCTAAAGCAATATCAATGGTTAGAAAAGTTGGTGGATGACTATCCCCTATCAACTTAAGTTTAAAGGAGTCTCTCTCTCTCTCTCTCTCTATATATATATATATATATATATATATATATATATATATATATATATATATATATATATATATATATATATAGAGCAAGACTCTATAAACTTAAGTTGATAGGAGATAGTATCGACCAACTTTATATCCATTGATCTTGCCTTGGGATAGGTGAAATCAAGAGGTACACAAATATCAAAGATGAGCTTCATATCTTTCACGGATCCCAAAGCAATATCAATGGTTAGAAAAGTTGGTGGATGACTATCCCCTATCAACTTAAGTTTAAAGGAGTCTCTCTCTCTCTATATATATATATATATATATATATATATATATATATATATATATATATATATATATATATATATATATATATATATATATATATATAAAGCTCCTATAAACTTAAGTTGATAGGAGATAGTATCGACCAACTTTATATCCATTGATCTTGCCTTGGGATAGGTGAAATCAAGAGGTACACAAATATCAAAGATGAGCTTCATATCTTTCACGGATCCCAAAGCAATATCAATGGTTAGAAAAGTTGGTGCACCACTATTCATTATGAACTTAAGTTCATAGAGTTTTATATATATATATATATATATATATCAAGGCCCTATAAACTTAAGTTGATAGGAGATAGTATCGACCAACTTTATATCCATTGATCTTGCCTTGGGATAGGTGAAATCAAGAGGTACACAAATATCAAAGATGAGCTTCATATCTTTCACGGATCCCAAAGCAATATCAATGGTTAGAAAAGTTGGTGCACCACTATTCATTATGAACTTAAGTTCATAGAGCCTTGCTATATATATATATATATATATATATATATATATATATATATATATATATATATATATATATATATATATATATATATATATATATATATATATATATATATATATATATATATATATATATATATATATATATATATATATATATATATGGTATAGTTATCAAGCATCACTTTGACGCCAAATGGGGAATCACATCCACTCACTCAAATGGGGACCACATGCACATGAGTTGGGTAGTGGATGTGAATGATACACCTCACTACCAAAGATATACTCATTTACCAAGATACCCATTTTTCTCATATATATATATATATATATATATATATATATATATATATATATATATATAAAAAAAATTGTATGCTGCAGATTTCTAGATTCTTAGTTGAGATGTATCAATCACATCCACTCACTCAAATGGGGACCACATGCACATGAGTTGGGTAGTGGATGTGAATGATACACCTCACTACCAAGCACTAAAATGGTGCTCTGCATCAAGCATACCCATTTTTCTCATATATATATATATATATATATTAAGGTTTCTATCACCTAAATAATGTATAAAAAACACCCTTTTCTCTACTAACAGGAATGTGGTCGATTCAGGCCAAAATGAGACGTGTGAATATGATTTCTCAACCAAAAGTTCAAAGTGAGCGTTTGAAATAAATTGATTCTTGAGAAGAAACATAATGTCTTGGAGGAAATTAAAATTATAACAATTGATAATAATAAATATTTAAAAATTAAGCCTAATTTTCGTATTCACATGATTCAGATCACAAAAGTGTAGCAAGTGACTATCGAAAAAAAATTGATTCTTGAAAATAAAAACATTAAATAAATAAATAAGAAAAAAAAAGGGGGAAGTACTACCTGTTTGTTGATCTCGACGCCGATGGCGCGCTTGGTGACGTTCCAGACTTTGCCGGTGCGCCCGTGGTAGAACTTGTGGGGCATCCCCTTGTGTACGGCGCCGTTGACTTTGACGTCCACGTGGTCCCCAGTCCTGTACGTCCTCAGGTACGTCGTCAACGGGATGTACCCCTTCTTCCTGAACGCACGTGCGAACAGGTCGCGCGTGCGAGATCGGAGCCCGTGTCCCGCCGGCATTCTTGCTCTGCTTGGAATGGGGAAGGAGGCGCTAGGGTTTGGATTCTTTAGGGTTTTATTGCAGAAGGGAGGATTTATTTTAGTTGACCGAAACGCCCCTGGACATGTTCTAACTGACGGATGGGTACTTTTCGGTAATGTTGGTTTGGGCCTGTTAGTTATCTCAGCCCATTTTCAATGCAGAAAACAAACGTTTGCAATTAGAGGTTGGATTTCATGGTCAAGAATCAAGGCGCTGATATGGGCCAAAATATTGGCCTGAATTGAGCTAACATGCCCTCACTTTACGGGCTTGATACCTCTCTGGTCTCTGGGCGTAGCCTGTTATTCTTTTGGTAAATTGCACATAAAATAAAAAGATATAAGAATTTTTTTCATATGGAAAACCGCCGAAAATGCTATTAAACACCCGATCTGAAAATATTTTTCTCCTACCATATTTTTTTTTTATTTCTTCGTTTGGTCTTGCTTATATATTAACTACTATTCTATTATACACCTTTTAATAACTGTGAGATTTTTTTATTTGGGATTTACACCCATCCTAATGTAATGAGGTTTTAAAACTTGAATATTGACGTTCTAATAAGCTAATTATGATTAGCAAAATCTCTCTCTCTCTCTATATATATATATATATATATATATATATATATATATATATATATATATATATATATATATATATATATATATATATATATATATATATATATATATATATATATATATATATATATATATATATATATGGGTATGCTTGGTACCAAGCATCACTTTTGATGCTTGTTAGTGAGGTGCACTAACTTTTCTAACCATTGATATTGCCTTGGGATCCGTGAAAGATATGAAGCCCATCTTTAATATTTGTGTACCTCTTGATTTCACCTATCCCAAGGCAACATCAATGGATATAAAAGTTGGTGCACCACTATTCATTATGAACTTAAGTTCATAATGAATAGTGGTGCACTAACTTTTCTAACCACTCATCTTGCTTTGGGATCCGTGAAAGATATAAAGCCCACTTTGAGATTTGTGCATCACAAATCTCAAAGTGGCCTTTATATCTTTCACGGATCCCAAAGCAAGATGAGTGGTTAGAAAAGTTGGTGCACCACTATTCATTATGAACTTAAGTTCATAATGAATAGTGGTGCACTAACTTTTCTAACCACTCATCTTGCTTTGGGATCCGTGAAAGATATAAAGCCCACTTTGAGATTTGTGCATCACAAATCTCAAGACAAGATGAGTGAATAAAAAGTTGGTGCACCACTATTCATTATGAACTTAAGTTCATAATGAATAGTGGTGCACTAACTTTTCTAACCATTGATATTGCCTTGGGATCCGTGAAAGATATAAAGCCCACTTTGAGATTTGTGCATCACAAATCTCAAAGTGGCCTTTATATCTTTCACGGATCCCAAAGCAAGATGAGTGGTTAGAAAAGTTGGTGCACCACTATTCATTATGAACTTAAGTTCATAATGAATAGTGGTGCACTAACTTTTCTAACCATTGATATTGCCTTGGGATCCGTGAAAGATATAAAGCCCACTTTGAGATTTGTGCATCACAAATCTCAAGACAAGATGAGTGAATAAAAAGTTGGTGCACCACTATTCATTATGAACTTAAGTTCATAATGAATAGTGGTGCACTAACTTTTCTAACCACTCATCTTGCTTTGGGATCCGTGAAAGATATAAAGCCCACTTTGAGATTTGTGATGCACAAATCTCAAAGTGGCCTTTATATCTTTCACTGATCCCAAAGCAAGATGAGTGGTTAGAAAAGTTGGTGCACCACTATTCATTATGAACTTAAGTTCATAATGAATAGTGGTGCACTAACTTTTCTAACCATTGATATTGCCTTGGGATCCGTGAAAGATATGAAGCCCATCTTTAATATTTGTGTACCTCTTGATTTCACCTATCCCAAGGCAACATCAATGGATATAAAAGTTGGTGCACCACTATTCATTATGAACTTAAGTTCATAGAGCCTTACTATATATATATATATATATATATATATATATATATATATATATATATATATATATATATATATATATATATATATATATATATATATATATATATATATATATATATATATATATATATATATATATATATATATATATATGGGTATGCTTGGTACCAAGCATCACTTTTGATGCTTGTTAGTGAGGTGTATCAATCACATCCACTCACTCAAATGGGGACCACATGCACATGAGTTGGTAGTGGATGTGAATGATACACCTCACTACCAAAGATATACTCATTTACCAAGATACCCATTTTTCTCATATATATATATATATATATATATATATATATATATATATATATATATATGAGAAAAATGGGTATCTTTGATTTACTGACTTAGTAGTTGAGATGTATCAATCACATCCACTCACTCAAATGGGGACCACAAGCACATGGGTTGAGGAGTGGATGTGATTGATACACCTCACTACCAAGCACTAAAATGGTGCTCTGCATCAAGCATACCCATATTTCTCATATATATATATATATATATATATCACGCTATACTTATACTATTTTAATGACCAAAACACTCAAAAACTGTTTAAGATTACATATACTAAATGATAAATCTATCGATAAAAAAAGATAAATCTAGAACACATCAATTTTGAAATAACATACATTTAATCATCATAAAAAGCAATAACAGTATAAGGAACTATATGTAGACTGATTCATCGACATAAGCACGTGCATCACATGTGTCAATACGCTAGTACAAAGCTAAAATCCCAAATTGTAAAGAGTCCAATAGGGCACACTCTTTCAACCATCTCCTCTCTACATAGTGCATTGGGACCCCGTGAAATTGAAAAAATAATTTCAGTGGATCCGTGCTAGAATAGAGGTGATGATAGTCATTGAGAATGATAATATCTCATTATTTAATTATAAAAGGAAGAGTCATTTGCTTATACGGACCTACAAAGGTCGTGAAAAGTTAAAGCGGAAAATAATACTTTTGTTTTTTTCCCTCTTAGAAATCATATTAAAAATAAGATAATTATATAAAAAGTTTGACGGGAATGTGATTGATTACAATAAACATCTACTTTAAGAATAGCTTATATATATCAATAAAAAACTATTCGTATATAGATTGAAATTAAAATGTGGTTCAAGTATAACCTATTCTTAAGGTGGCTTCTAGCAAAATGTAAGGACAAAAACATAACGTCATAGGGTCGATATGCAAAATATAATTTGACAGTGACCTTGCTGAAATATTGCTAACAAATATATTCGTTAGATTTGTTTGTTATTTTGCGAAAGCCATCGTGGTTACCTATGAAGAATGTTGATTAATTAATGTTTTATGTCGTTGTTGCTTTCTGTTCAATTTCAGCAAACCCTAGGGCTCCTCTTTCTCTCCTCAGCAATCGGCTTCATTTCCCCTCTAATTCGAGCTCTTCTCGATCTCAATTCGTTTTCTTCATGAGGTAATTTCCTACCCCTTCATGAATTCGATTTCTCTTTCATTTAATCCTTTCATTCTTGCTCGAGATTTGCGACTATGCTGTCCCCAAATGAAAAAGATCATATCTTGAGTTCATTTTAGTGGTGTTTTGCTAGTTTCTTTCTCGTTCTTTCTGATTTATTTTTATCATCGTTGGATTATAAGTTTGGTAGTGTAATTTGGGATACACCCATTTGGTTTTAGAGAAATTTTCAATTGAAAAAGAGTGTTATTTATGGGAAAGATGTAGATTATTAACCATAGAATTCGACTAATGGTCCATGATTTGTTGCAAGTACTAATGAATCATAATAGTTCAGCGGATAATAGGTTTTAAGATTTGAGAAATTTTACAGTGTTTGCATAGATTAATCTTATATTCTGTTGTTTTGATGGTGTTAGAATATAAAACAATAACTGTCAACCCGCGCCACAACTACGGAGTTTTGTTGTAATCAGTAGAGGGACTTTGAAATGGTATTAGAGACACCAGGTTCAAATCCCAGTGGCCACGAATTTAATGCAGATTTTAAAAGAAAATTGATACCGTTGTGTGAGTATAGGTTTCAGCCCATAAAAAGGGCGCTCAACCTGCGGGGACATGTTAGAATATAAAACAATAACCCTTAATCCGCACCGCAACTTCAGAGTTTTGGCCTATTGTTTAGAGGGACTCTTAAGAGATGTTAGCCATTTTCTGTTCTTACTTGTTGGTCATTATGGATGAAATCCAACTGAAATATGAAAATGAAAAGAGCACTATCTTCTGTCTTTATATATATATATATATATATATATATATATATATATATATATATATATATATATATATATATATATATATATGCTAGTGATTTTAATTATAATTATGTTATTGCAGAATTTGACTAAAACAATGAGTGCCCAGCCAAAGAGGAGAGCTGCAGAAAATGGGGAGACTGGAATTGACCCAGGACTGACCACCTTGATCAGCAACGGGGAGGATTTAGGCCCCATCGTAAGGCATGCATTCGAGGCAGGAAGACCCGAGGCCCTCTTACATCAGCTGAGAAATATCGTGAAGAAAAAGGAAGTCGAGATTGAAGAGCTATGCAAGCTTCATTACGAGGACTTCATAATCGCTGTCGATGAGCTTCGTGGTGTGTTAGTGGATGCTGAGGAGCTAAAAATCATGCTCTCTGGTGAGAATCTTAGGCTTCAGGAAGTGGCTAGTTCTCTTTTGTCTAAGCTTGAGGAACTTCTCGAGTTGTACTCTATCAAGAAAAATGTTGCAGAGGCTATTAAAGCGTTGAAGGTTTGTGTTCAAGTCTCAAATCTTTGTCTAACATGCAATAACCACATCTCAGATGGCCGATTTCATCCTGCTCTCAAGACATTGAACCTTATCGAGAAAGATTACTTACATAAGATCCCTATTAAGGCCCTCAGGAGGGTGATTGAGAAGCAAGTACCGGCAATCAAGTTCCACATCGAGAAAAAAGTTACCAGTGAATTCAATAATTGGCTTGTCAAAGTAAGGAGCACAGCAAGGGAAATCGGACAAATGTCTATCGGGCAAGCTTCCTCAGCTCGCCAAAGAGATGAGGAGATGCGTGTTCGTCAAAGAGAAGCTGAGGAACAAAGTCGTTCAAAGGTTGGGGAATGTGTGTACACTTTGGATGTCGAGCAGACTGATGAAGACTCGGTTTTAGAGTTTGATCTTACACCGGTATACCGGGCTCATCATATATATACAATCCTCGGTATTGAGGAGCGATTTCGGGATTATTACTACAATAATCGGATGATGCAGCTGAACTTGGACCTGCAAATTTCCACGGCGCAACCTTTTCTTGAATCCCATCAGCCCTTTTTTGCCCAGATAGCTGGATTCTTCATAGTTGAGGATAGGGTTTTAAGAACAGCAGGTGGATTGTTATCTGAGACTCAGGTGGAGACGATTTGGGATACAGCTTTAGCCAAGATGACATCAATTCTAGAGAACCAGTTCTCTTGTATGGATACTGCTAGCCATCTCCTTCTGATCAAAGACTTTGTCACTCTTCTGGGTTCTACTCTCAGACGTTGTGGGTACCGGGTGACTCCGTTGCTTGAAGTTCTCGATAACAGTAGAGATAAATATCATGAACTACTACTTGATGAATGCCGAAAGCAGATGACAGATATCCTTTCCAATGACTCCTTTGAGCAGATGGTGATAAGGAAGGAGTATGAATATAACATGAAGGTATTGTCCTTTCATTTACAAGCATCAGATACAGTGCCGGTGTTTCCATATGTTGCTCCTTTCTCTTCCTCAGTTCCTGATTCGTGTCGGATGATTCGTTCCTTCATTGATGACTCGGTCAGCTATCTGTCATATGGAGGTCATATAAATTTCTATGATGTTGTAAAGAAGTATTTGGACAAACTCTTGATTGAGGTGCTGAATCAGTCTTTTTTGAATATGATACATGGGGGTAGTTTAGGGGTTTCACAGGCAATGCAAATTGCAGCCAATATAGCTGTTTTCGAGCGTGCTTGTGATCTTTTTCTTTGGCAAGCAGCTCAACGCTGTGGTGTTCCTGTGCGATTAGTTGAAAGGCCTCATGCTGGTTTGGCTGCTAAAGCTGTGCTAAAGGCCTCACAGAATGCTGCATATAATGCGTTAGTAAACCTGGTAAACACTAAGTTGGATGATTATATGGCTCTCATAAACAATATAAATTGGATAGCTGATGAACCACCGCAAAGTGGAAATGAATGTATGAATGAACTTGTCGTCTATCTTGAGACCCTACTGTCTTCTGCTCAGCAGATCCTACCTTTGGAAGCCTTGTATAAGCTCATCACTGGTGCACTTGATCATATTTCTGATTCTATCGTGACAGCTTTTCTCAGTGATAACATTAAGAGGTTTACTCTCAGTGCTGTTATTGGCATTGACAGTGACTTGAAGAAGTTGGAAACTTTTGCAGAGGAGAGCTTTTACGATACAGGCTTGAGTGATTTGAAGAAAGATAGAAGCTTAAAGGATTGTTTGGCAGAATCTCGGCAGTTGATCAACCTTCTATTGAGCAATCAGCCAGAGAACTTCATGAATCCTGTGATAAGGCAGAAAAATTATGGAGCTTTGGACTATAAGAAAGTTGCCAGCATCTGTGAGAAATTTAAGGATTCACCGGATAGACTGTTTGGGAGTCTTTCAAACCGGAATGCAAAGACAAATGCTAGGAAGAAGTCAATGGACATGTTGAAGAAAAGGCTAAAGGATTTCAATTGAGGTTTTATTTAGGCCATTACCTTGTCTTGTTGTAATGGTTAGGTTTCATGGCAGCTCTTTACTTTGTATTCTTTCCATCTTGAAGCATAATGTCCCATTCAGATCAATAAAGAGTGGGATGAATGTTGCTATAGGGTGATGGAGAGCAAATTTTGAGGTGTTGCTATGTTTTTTTAATTAGATTATCAGATGGAACAATTATTTGATTTGCTTTCAAGGAAAAAGATTTTGTATTCAGGTGGCTTTACTTTATCATATATGTCCTCTAGATTTTATTATTACCAAGTATGTATTGATACTCAGAAATGAAGGTTGGGGAATTTATGATATGCCTATGGCTACAATCTGTACCTTTTTTTTTCTTTTTTCTTTTTTGATAGTCAGAATGATGCTTAAAGCTGAAATGGGAACTTAAGGGCTCCTCTCATCACCTTTGCACCAAAGTAAAATTACTGACAGTGCATTTCTCTCTTTGGTTTACAACTTGGTATATATTTTATATTGTTGATGGTACTGACATTGCAAAATTCCTGATTTTGTTGTTTTCATCATGGACACAGCTACTTTGATTTGATTTCTTGAATGGTAACTTGATGGCCTACATGTTTTCCTTGAAGTGGCCTAGTAGCTGACAGTGCTGAGCAGTATCTTTTGCTCTTTCCTGATTTCATGTGTTTCCTAAGTTGATGCTCTGCATGTTTATCATTCCTCTTTCCCTTTCATTTTAATGTTATTGTAGTTTTATCTGTCAAACTTTTAAGGAAAGCTCTGGAAATTGAAGGTCAGTGACTACATGTGTAGCTTGAATTTTTTGTTCTGCAATTCTTTATGCAGGCAACTTGGATGCTTACGGATTCTGACGGTGAAAGAAAGCACATGCTTATTTTGGGGCGTAATGTCAAGCACTTCAGAAAAGTACCACAAGCGCGTACAAGAAGCAACAATGACAAGTAAGATGCTTTGTAATGTTCGTGCAACCTTTTACTGCTAGTATTTCCTAGTTGCGTTTTCCCACTTTTATCACATAAATTTACTTATTAATCACATAAGTTTGGTGATGTATGGATGGTTATGATTAATCCTAGGGGTAGATTATAGCGATCGATATAATAACTGAGTGATGTGTTTTATTAAAGGCTCTCCAAAATAAAGTTCTTTGCAAACACTTTAGCTCCTTGGAAGTGTTCTCGCCTAGGTTTTGCAATTGCAGGATAACTTTTTAAGTTTCATTTAGGACACATAAAAATGATGCTTTTCCCTTATGGATAATTTGATTGCTGACCCTTTGCAATGTTGCAAGACATATTTGACAGTCGATATATTTTTAAATGTTCAATATTTTTTGTGTGTGTAATGGTACAGTTCTGGGGCGAAAGTTGTCCATGTCTAGTAATCAGGAAATTGTAGTTAGATTAGTATTCAAGGTGCCATGGAAGCAAACTGTCATTTAACACCATATTTTCTAATAGCAATTCATTTAATTACCGACATGTACAAACTGGAAGGTCTCAGGAATTTATCTCCATTGAAGCAGCGAAAGCAAAAGCTAAAGCAGTGGATAGGCTTCACTGAACTGCAGCCAACAGCAGCTTTGCCCTCTTTTACAGCTCTAAGAGATGGCGGCAAGAGAAGTACATAGTACAACAACTCTCTTCAACTTCAACCTGTTCTTCTCTGAATATTTGACGCCGAAGGAAACGTCTTCCTCTTTTGTCTCCATTTCTCAACGGTATCCTTTCGAAGAAGCTTTAATGAGATTGTTTACATTTTGTTGCTTCATTTTAAGCCTCGCGAAGGGAAGATTATGGTGTTTTATTTTGTATGGATCCAGAAGCTTCAGTGCAGGGGTTGCTTTTGTTTAAGGTGAGGATTTTGGAGAGATGTCGGTTTGTATTTACTCATTTCTTTGTTCATGTATGTATAAATACTAAATACTTTGACAGATATTGTACTCCATTCATTTTGCAGTAATTAAGAAGTCAGTTCTTAGATACTTTGCTTTTGTTGTTAATTCATAATAGGCTTGTGCTGCAGTTATACTGCAGTAATTAAGAAGTCAGCTCTTAGATACTTTGCTTTCTCTGTTAATTCATTATTTAACTTCAAATCTCAAGCTGTGTTTGGCTACTCTTCAAAGCTGGTCAAGTTTATCTTGTCCACAACTAAACCAGTTTAACAGGCAAAAATTGAACGAACCAAATTTGTCAGTTTTTTGCCAAATATAGAACTCTCCTTCGTCAGGCTTGCATCAAACCGCCTTTAAAAGACTTATCAAGCACGCCAGTGTTCTATTGATTTTAAAAATACCCCACTCAACTATGGTGGTTTTCCGTGGTGTCTCGGAAAACTCTCCTTAATTGTTTTAATTCAAGTACAACCTCTCTTAATTTTGAGGGTGTTGTAGATAACCCTCACAACTTTGAAAATTTGATTTAACCGTCTCGAAATATGGGGTGTCTCCGAAAATCCCTCTGCTCTTAACATGTTTCTAAACAAACCCACTTAATGATGTTACTTCAAAATATGAACCCATTTCAATTAAAAAATCATCAACTGGTTGAAAGAAGACCAGACCTCACCTCTTTTTTCCGAATTCTATTTTAAAATGAGTTTGATGGTTGTGAGGTGGCGGCTTATTTAGCAAAATGAACTAGTAAGAGAGTAAGTGGTAAGGCCCACAACTTTTGACCTAACAGTGAAGGTGGGGGTCATCACATGTGTATATCTTAGTAGCTCATTTTGCAGCATGAGCCGCCATCTTATACTCATTTTTCCCTTTAAAAATATATTTATGGTAATTTTAAAAATGAATTAAGGAGATCTAACCAAGAATTAAACAACATTCAGTGTTAAAAAGGTTCTAAAATTGTGAGTGCTAAAAGAGAATATTCAGGTGAACATTCTGATGTTTGCATAAGAAAAAAAAAATATTAAAGCGCATATTTAAAAATCTTAAGGTATATAAGTGCCTCAAAGCACAAGATAGGGAAAACTATAAGGTACTTAAGTACTAAGTAGCCTAAAATGTCCCCAAAAAACTCTCCCCTTCTGTCTATTTCCGAATCGAAAACCCTAAAAAAGCCATAGCTTAACTAGTTCTCCCCCGCTCTCAATCCCCTTCGCAGTTCCATCTAAGGTAATTTCTCGACTCTTATTCCGAAAAAAATCTCAATCTTTTTCTATCCCATCCCTGTATCTCTCACTGCTGAATTCACACGATATCGGATGTTTTTTATTCCAAATCGTTGATTTTGGGAAACGAAGTCCAATATCTAATAAAGGGTCTATCGGCAGTAATTTTTGGAAGTTTATATTACTTTTGATTCTTGTTATTTGGATGATTGTTTGCGTTCATTGTAACGTTTTTGTTGATAATCTGAGCTACATTAATACATTTAATCTTTTTTGCAAAATCTTGGAGCTTTTCATTTAGTATTTCAAGAGCAGGCGTAAAAACAAAAAAAGCTTATAACACCCATGATCTTCTTTGGCTAAATTTTACTTTTTTGTTGTTGTTGTTGTTCTGTGTTTACCAGTTAATTGTTTTGAGAAGAATTTTTGTAGTTCTATTTTATATTTTTCGTTTTTTGCTTTTTTTTTTGCTTGTTTCTCATTTTATTTACGGCTCTCTTCGAGTTCCACTGAAGTATAATCCAAATCGGTCTGATTGCTGGGCATTCTCTTTTCCCCTAATTTGACCCAAAATCACCCTAATAATAAAAATAATTGAACTGGTATATTAGGGTTAAAAGAGTCTTCTTATTTGAACAATTGAACCTATTACAAGGATGTTTCTTTTAAGCCTGTAAATGGTTGGTGGCTTCATCTCTATGGACAGGATACCATGATAAATGTGTCCTAATACCAACAAGAAGATTACAAATATTCTTCAATTAATTCAGCCCCCGTGTTTCTGATGACTTCTTCTTGTGTGTTGGTTTAATCCCGGAATTCTTCATTGCTGACAAGTTTTTGTTTTTAGTTATGTTGGTGACTTTTATCATATTGATGACATTGAACTTTGCATATACTAACCGCAGGTGGTTGTAAAGAGTGGTGTTACCACATTGTTTGAATTAAAGGTATTGGAATAGTTGTTGGTCGTGATGGGCTCTACTGTAATTACACCCGACGATGTGCTTGAATCACTTATGAATGATGGAACTATAGATGCTATAAGATTGAAGATAATTAATCAGCTAAAGGCCAATGTGAGTGCATCTGTGCTCAGTATTAGTTTGCTATATAGCGTTATTTATTTATTTATTTTTTTTTGCAGCACAAATACAACTTGTTCTGTGATTAATTTGATGACAAGTTAGTAGCTTCTATTTGGTCTATCTGTATGTTTTGTATACACATCTTCTGCATGCAATTCATCTATGTGTCATGTGTGTGCTTGTATCTGCATGTGTATTTCTTAATGTATTGCATCACATGATCTCTTGTTTCTGCAATTTCTCTAGGGTTTATATGTGTCACTATTTTACTTCTCTAGTTAATAACTCGTCACTGTTTAACAATATACTACTGCAATAAAACCAAACTAACGTTCAGACTGTGCATGAAGCTTATTGATGTTTCATGATCGACTAAACTTCAAGTCATTGTTCATTTGGTTCGCTCTATGTCCATATCAGGATTCAGGACATACTTCATTGGTTATAATTTACATATTGGTTATAATTTACATATGCTGTAATATACAAGTTAACATGGACGTGGGAAATACACGACAGACCATTCAATCCAAACACTGATTATGATCTAAATGTCCTGGAAGCAATGTGAATATCAAGTTGTTTGATAAAATTAGTGGGTGGTTCCTTGCTTTCTTACCTTCATCAACACCCCCCCCCCCCCCCAACCCACCAAAAAGAAAAGAATAATAATAACTAAAGCCAGCCTCTTACTTACTGTTTTTTTTTTAGTTGACCCCATTTCAACCCACAACCACCCCACAAAAAAATAAAAATAAAAATTGAAAAATATGAAAAATAAAAGGAAAAAGAAAAACCCACTCCAGAACACCTCAAAGAAAGAAGAAAAATACCTGAATAATAATTTTGCTGCTACAGGAGGGTAAGAAGAATCTTCTTTGTTGAACACCATTAGAGAATTGTTTATTTTTAAGCCTGTGAAAGGTTGGTGGCTTTATGTCTATTGGCAAGAAGCCACTGAAGTATGTCCAGATATTGCTTTTGCACACGTCCAAGCAGAAATAACAATGTAGTGCACATCAAAGAAACATTACAACAACAACGATAAGCGTGTGATACAAAATGAGGGTACAAACAATGAAACTAAATTCAAGTATATTTGTAAAAAGATACCTTTATAAGTTATTGTATGGTATTACAGAGGAAATAAGTCATTTCTCATCTCAATCTGACATTTCCTATTTTCAGACCATACATACTTCTGTCCATCCACTGTCCAGTAGTCTTCGACATAAAACCTGATCATGGCTTCTTTGCAGCCACAAGTAATTTGATGGTTGGTAAAATAGAATTTATCTGCTTTAACCATAGATATTCATTCCAATAGATGACGAAGAGAGTCCATTGAATTTGAAACATTACTTTGCAAACTTCCCTAGAATGCACACAAAAATCTACTTCTTTGGATCTTTCATATTGTACTTATAAATTGTAATCTGATGCAGAGCCATAATTATTTTTACATGGGTATCTTTCTTTTTCTTTTATATTTATCTCATGTCTTTTGTTTTGGTTTGTCACAAAGTGCATCAATTGGGGGAGATGATAAGCTTATAATTAGTGGAGCAAGGAAGAATTAGAGATAGACCTAAGAGAACTTTGTTGGAAGCAATTAAAAGATATGATCGTGGTTACCTTAACGGAGGAGATATGCCTAAACAAAACTGAATGGAAGGATAGGATTCATGTAGCCAATCCAAAAACCTGCACTAAAGGGCTTTATTTTGCTGTTGTCGCCCTTTTTTTCTTAACAAAATTCTTTTTCTGTCGCAAAGTTTCAGATGTTTTTGCCATAAAATTTCATAGTTGCTCCTTTTAGATTATGCATCATCATGATGGCGTTTTGCAGTGCAGTTGTGGCATACTAGCTGTTTCGTACATTCTACATATCAATAACCTTTATGGTTTAAGCTTAAACAACAAAAGGAGTACTCACTCTTTCATTATTGTGAACAAGGAGAACCCCCTTAACAACGAAAGAAAATCAATTATCCCCTCCAGTGGGTCGGGTGTGCAAGCTTTTTCTATAATTAGAATACCCAAAACTACCTTCGATCTTCAAGATGTTTTATATCACTCAATATTTGTTTTAGGAAGATTTGAAGAAGAATACAATCACTATGGTGGAGCAGAGCAAGGTTCTTAACACCCCAGGTGCAGAAAACAAAACCAAGAGGGAGTTGTTTGATTCGCTTCGAAGAGAACTTGAGTAAGTATTTTATTCTATCCCCACTTAAATGTTCAAATTCTGTTATCAGGCCTCATGTGAGATGAAGATAACTCTGTTTTAAAAGGAAAGCGTCTGATTTTATATGTATATTCTGGAAGAAAATGCTTGTGATCATGTTCGTCATATTTATCTGATAGCTAAAGCTTCTAAACTATACTTCCATTTTCAAGGGAAAATCTTTCCGGCATCGACTCATTCATTGAAATTTTGCATCTTCATCGGTTACTATCTTGAAATATGATGAGCAGAGGTTCTTATCTGATAGAACTTTTTCCATGTTAACCTATGTTTTCCGATATCATTATTTTGGTTGCTAAAACCAAATTAATCATTAGAATTTGATCTTTTAAACAGGTAAAATCTGTATGCCTAATAAGGGATATAAGTACAAACTTTTGGTTAGTTGAGACTAACAGCAGATCCTTTTAGAGCGGAAGTTTGCTGGTGCAAGTAACTGTAGAATTATGTGTAAAACCAGTTGATCTGGAGCCTCACATTGAATTATTGGAAAATATCAAAATAAAATTACAAATCATTTAAGAAGCACATACACTTCAAAGTGAGTCTTGTATCTGTGCCTGGCATGTCTCATACTGACACTCGCATGGCATCAACCAGAAACTTCAGAATCAGTCAGGAAATCCAGAAACTTTGCAGAGCCGTGTCCACTTAAAAAATTCTAAAGATTGCATGTTGGAGCCATCTGTGGTTTCTAAAGATTGCATGTTGGAACCTGAAATGCCTCGCAGACCTGATATAGTGGAATAATATTTTAACAAAACTGAAATGCCTCGCAAACATGTGAGAGGGAATGAACTTATATTAGGTTAGCATAGGACTGGTTGTTTATTTCTTTATCAATTTAGTTACTGGGTTAGACGCTAACAATTTATTGATTCAGGTGTTTCTTTTTTCTTCTCCCAAAATTTCAATAAACCTTATTCTGATCAGATAGATATTTTGTATTACATATACAAGTATGCACACATATCGAGTCATGATGTTGTTTTCCAGTATCCCACATTTTATGTCTTGTATTTTAGTTCATTGTTCCTAGCAGATCGCTTTCCTTTAAATGTCTATACATTTTTAACTTTGAATAACTTCGTATGCTCTAGATACCAATCCATTTGCACTTGAATCTACATTGGTCAAAACCATAATATCTTTCTTCTATGAAATATTACTAAATACTAATATACCGATCATTATGGGACTTAAAATACTAATCCACATTGGTGGAAACCAATAGTTAGAAATTCTTGGTTGTTTACTAGGCAAATGCCCATTCTTCAAAGGCATCTCAACTTCATCTCAATCTGTTTGTTTTGCAACTTCACGAATAAGCATGGTTCATGATTTCTAACTTTTGACCTCAAGATGGATTTTTTTGCAGAGCTCCAGTACTCGAGAAGGCTTCCAAGGCAGTATGGGAGTTGATTCTTGACGGAAATGGTCTAGGCAAAGAGGTCAGTGAAACTGTAGAGAGGGTTTATCGCAAGCTAAGTGGCCTTGATCTCCCTATGCCACAGAATCAAACTGCTATAGCTGCTCAGCCAGAGGGTAGTAAAGGAGAGGAGAATGGAAAGTTGAAAGAAACTGAAACACCTAAGACTTCTGCGAAGAAAAGGACCTTTGGAGAGATGAACAATCAAGAGGGAGCAGAAGCACTTGCCAATTGTTCGACAGATCAATCGGTGGTCGCAGTGGAAAATGGCACAGCCTCTGGGACTAATCAAAGCTAATCAATTCGATGTTTCATGATCGACTAAACTTCAAGTCATTGTTCATTTGGTTCGCTCTATGTCCATATCAGGATTCAGGACATACTTCATTGGTTATAATTTACATATTGGTTATAATTTACATATGCTGTAATATACAAGTTAACATGGACGTGGGAAATACACGACAGACCATTCAATCCAAACACTGATTATGATCTAAATGTCCTGGAAGCAATGTGAATATCAAGTTGTTTGATAAAATTAGTGGGTGGTTCCTTGCTTTCTTACCTTCATCAACACCCCCAACCCACCAAAAAGAAAAGAATAATAATAACTAAAGCCAGCCTCTTACTTACTGTTTTTTTTTTAGTTGACCCCATTTCAACCCACAACCACC
Organism: Asparagus setaceus; assembly: GCA_012295165.1. Classification (NCBI taxonomy): domain Eukaryota; kingdom Viridiplantae; phylum Streptophyta; class Magnoliopsida; order Asparagales; family Asparagaceae; genus Asparagus; species Asparagus setaceus. Next base: position 2,357,989 of record CM022701.1, on the reverse strand, counting down.
CCACAAAAAAATAAAAATAAAAATTGAAAAATATGAAAAATAAAAGGAAAAAGAAAAACCCACTCCAGAACACCTCAAAGAAAGAAGAAAAATACCTGAATAATAATTTTGCTGCTACAGGAGGGTAAGAAGAATCTTCTTTGTTGAACACCATTAGAGAATTGTTTATTTTTAAGCCTGTGAAAGGTTGGTGGCTTTATGTCTATTGGCAAGAAGCCACTGAAGTATGTCCAGATATTGCTTTTGCACACGCCCAAGCAGAAATAACAATGTAGTGCACATCAAAGAAACATTACAACAACAACGATAAGCGCAGATACAAAATGAGGGTACAAACAATGAAACTAAATTCAAGTATATTTGTAAAAGATACCTTTATAAGTTATTGTATGGTATTACAGAGGAAATAAGTCATTTCTCATCTCAATCTGACATTTCCTATTTTCAGACCATACATACTTCTGTCCATCCACTGTCCAGTAGTCTTCGACATAAAACCTGATCATGGCTTCTTTGCAGCCACAAGTAATTTGATGGTTGGTAAAATAGAATTTATCTGCTTTAACCATAGATATTCATTCCAATAGATGACGAAGAGAGTCCATTGAATTTGAAACATTACTTTGCAAACTTCCCTAGAATGCACACAAAAATCTACTTCTTTGGATCTTTCATATTGTACTTATAAATTGTAATCTGATGCAGAGCCATAATTATTTTTACATGGGTATCTTTCTTTTTCTTTTATATTTATCTCATGTCTTTTGTTTTGGTTTGTCACAAAGTGCATCAATTGGGGGAGATGATAAGCTTATAATTAGTGGAGCAAGGAAGAATTAGAGATAGACCTAAGAGAACTTTGTTGGAAGCAATTAAAAGATATGATCGTGGTTACCTTAACGGAGGAGATATGCCTAAACAAAACTGAATGGAAGGATAGGATTCATGTAGCCAATCCAAAAACCTGCACTAAAGGGCTTTATTTTGCTGTTGTCGCCCTTTTTTTCTTAACAAAATTCTTTTTCTGTCGCAAAGTTTCAGATGTTTTTGCCATAAAATTTCATAGTTGCTCCTTTTAGATTATGCATCATCATGATGGCGTTTTGCAGTGCAGTTGTGGCATACTAGCTGTTTCGTACATTCTACATATCAATAACCTTTATGGTTTAAGCTTAAACAACAAAAGGAGTACTCACTCTTTCATTATTGTGAACAAGGAGAACCCCCTTAACAACGAAAGAAAATCAATTATCCCCTCCAGTGGGTCGGGTGTGCAAGCTTTTTCTATAATTAGAATACCCAAAACTACCTTCGATCTTCAAGATGTTTTATATCACTCAATATTTGTTTTAGGAAGATTTGAAGAAGAATACAATCACTATGGTGGAGCAGAGCAAGGTTCTTAACACCCCAGGTGCAGAAAACAAAACCAAGAGGGAGTTGTTTGATTCGGCCAAGAGAACTTGAGTAAGTATTTTATTCTATCCCCACTTAAATGTTCAAATTCTGTTATCAGGCCTCATGTGAGATGAAGATAACTCTGTTTTAAAAGGAAAGCGTCTGATTTTATATGTATATTCTGGAAGAAAATGTGTGATCATGTTCGTCATATGCATCTGGGATAGCTTAAACTTCCAGACTATACTTCCACTTTCAAAGTAAAATCTTTCCGGCATCGACTGAATCATTGAAATTTTGCATCTTCATCGGTTACTATTTTGAAATCTGATGAGCAGAGGTTCTTATCTGATGGAACTTTTCCATGATAACCTATGTTTCCTGATATCATTATTTTGGTTGCTACAACCAAAATAATCATTAGAATTCTGTCTTTTAAACTGGTGAAATCTGTATGCCTAATAAGGGACATAAGTATAAAACTTTTGGTTAGTTGAGACTAACTGCAGATCCTTTTAGAGCGGAAGTTTGCTGGTGCAAGTAACTGTAGAATTATGTGTAAAACCAGTTGATCTGGAACCTCTCATTGAATTATTGGAAAATGAAATTACAAATCATTTAAGAAGCACAGACACTTCAAAGTGAGTCTTGTATCTTTGTCTGGCATGTCTCAGACTGACACTCGCATGACATCTAGCAGAAACTCCAGAATCATTCAGGAAAACCAGAAACTTTGCAGAGCCGTGTCCACTTAAAAAATTCTAAAGATTGCATGTTGGAACCATCTGTGGTTTCTAAAGATTGCATGCTGGAACCCGAAATGCCTGGCAGACCTGATATAGTGGAATAATATTTTAACAAAACTGAAATGCCTCTCAAACATGTGAGAGGGAACGAACTTATATTAGGTTAGCATAGGACTGGTTGTTTATTTCTTTATCAATTTAGTTACTGGGTTAGACGCTAACAATTTAATGATTCAGTTGTTTTTTTTCCTTCTCCGAAAATTTTCAATGAACCTTATTCTGATCACATAGATATTTTCTATTACATATACAAGTATGCACACATATTGAGTCTTGTTTTCCATCCTACGTTTTATGTCTTGTATTTTAGTTCATTGTTCCTAGCAGATCGCTTTCCTTTAAATGTCTATACATTTTTAACTTTGAATAACTTCGTATGCTCTAGATACCAATCCATTTGCACTTGAATCTACATTGGTCAAAACCATAATATCTTTCTTCTATGAAATATTACTAAATACTAATATACCGATACGTATGGGACTTAAAATACTAATCCACATTGGTGGAAACCAATAGTTAGAAATTCTTGGTTGTTTACTAGGCAAATGCCCATTCTTCAAAGGCATCTCAACTTCATCTCAATCTGTTTGTTTTGCAACTTCACGAATAAGCATGGTTCATGATTTCTAACTTTTGACCTCAAGATGGATTTTTTTGCAGAGCTCCAGTACTCGAGAAGGCTTCCAAGGCAGTATGGGAGTTGATTCTTGACGGAAATGGTCTAGGCAAAGAGGTCAGTGAAACTGTAGAGAGGGTTTATCGCAAGCTAAGTGGCCTTGATCTCCCTATGCCACAGAATCAAACTGCTATAGCTGCTCAGCCAGAGGGTAGTAAAGGAGAGGAGAATGGAAAGTTGAAAGAAACTGAAACACCTAAGACTTCTGCGAAGAAAAGGACCTTTGGAGAGATGAACAATCAAGAGGGAGCAGAAGCACTTGCCAATTGTTCGACAGATCAATCGGTGGTCGCAGTGGAAAATGGCACAGCCTCTGGGACTAATCAAAGCTAATCAATTCGGTTGTTTATAATCAAGAAACTATGCAATGGTTCCTGTACTTTGGATCATTTGATGCATTACATAATACATACTATCGATCCTTGGATCAAATGCTGAGTACAGGGATTTGGAGATTGATGGTTGAGCTCAGGATCTTCTTGGTCTCCCACTAACCCAATTAACAGAGATCAATGTGTACTTTTATGTTATATGCGTAGGGTCTAATGTAACCAGTCAATGAACTTCAATTATCCATTATCATGCAGACTCATTAACTTCAAGTTGCCCGCATTTTAAGTTGAGGTTAAGCTTACCAGTATTTAATTTTCTAGTAAATTTTTTTTTTCCCTTTTAGACCAGAATTGTTGTTTTTCCCATTTTGATAAGAAGGTGATTTATGGTGATGGTGATGGTGTTGTTAGTGCAAACCTGTATTTGGTGAGTCAGAAACTGCGAGGACATGGGATTTTATTCAGTTGATAATTTTATGTAAGCTAATTTATATCGATTCACTTGCCTGCATGGCTTTTTTTCCCCTCACCTTAATGTTGATAGTTCTCTCTTCTTTGGGCTTTGAGGATATTGACAATGCTTCATTTCATTTTGTATTAGTTAGGACTATAGAGAGTTATCAATTTTTAGTGCGACATTAATTCGAGTCTTTTAATTGTTGAATATAAGATTTAGGTGTCACAAATATCAATCTGTTGTCGAAGGTTTTCTAACAGTTGGCAGTTGGGCTCAAATAAGTTTATGGAGGTGGAAGTATTTGAGCCGTAAACATATATGTTGGAGTTGAACTCATATGCTATTGGTTTATATGTGTCGTTGGGACTCTATCTGAAGAATTTAAAATTTTCAATTAACACCCTCTAACAACTACCTTTGAAGAATTTAAAATTTCCAATTAACACCCTCTAACAACTACCTTTGAAGAATTTAAAATTTTCAATTAACACCCTCTAACAACTACCTTTGAAGAATTTAAAATTTTCAATTAACACCCTCTAACAACTACCTTTGAAGAATTTAAAATTTTCAATTAACACCCTCTAACAACTACCTTTGAAGAATTTAAAATTTCCAATTAACACCCTCTAACAACTACCTTTGAAGAATTTAAAATTTTCAATTAACACCCTCTAACAACTACCTTTGAAGAATTTAAAATTTTCAATTAACACCCTCTAACAACTACCTTTGAAGAATTTAAAATTTTCAATTAACACCCTCTAACAACTACCTTTGAAGAATTTAAAATTTTCAATTAACACCCTCTAACAACTACCTTTGAAGAATTTAAAATTTTCAATTAACACCCTCTAACAACTACCTTTGAAGAATTTAAAATTTTCAATTAACACCCTCTAACAACTACCTTTGAAGAATTTAAAATTTTCAATTAACACCCTCTAACAACTACCTTTGAAGAATTTAAAATTTCCAATTAACACCCTCTAACAACTACCTTTGAAGAATTTAAAATTTTCAATTAACACCCTCTAACAACTACCTTTGAAGAATTTAAAATTTTCAATTAACACCCTCTAACAACTACCTTTGAAGAATTTAAAATTTTCAATTAACACCCTCTAACAACTACCTTTGAAGAATTTAAAATTTTCAATTAACACCCTCTAACAACTACCTTTGAAGAATTTAAAATTTTCAATTAACACCCTCTAACAACTACCTTTGAAGAATTTAAAATTTTCAATTAACACCCTCTAACAACTACCTTTGAAGAATTTAAAATTTTCAATTAACACCCTCTAACAACTACCTTTGAAGAATTTAAAATTTTCAATTAACACCCTCTAACAACTACCTTTGAAGAATTTAAAATTTTCAATTAACACCCTCTAACAACTACCTTTGAAGAATTTAAAATTTTCAATTAACACCCTCTAACAACTACCTTTGAAGAATTTAAAATTTTCAATTAACACCCTCTAACAACTACCTTTGAAGAATTTAAAATTTTCAATTAACACCCTCTAACAACTACCTTTGAAGAATTTAAAATTTTCAATTAACACCCTCTAACAACTACCTTTGAAGAATTTAAAATTTTCAATTAACACCCTCTAACAACTACCTTTGAAGAATTTAAAATTTTCAATTAACACCCTCTAACAACTACCTTTGAAGAATTTAAAATTTTCAATTAACACCCTCTAACAACTACCTTTGAAGAATTTAAAATTTTCAATTAACACCCTCTAACAACTACCTTTGAAGAATTTAAAATTTTCAATTAACACCCTCTAACAACTACCTTTGAAGAATTTAAAATTTTCAATTAACACCCTCTAACAACTACCTTTGAAGAATTTAAAATTTCCAATTAACACCCTCTAACAACTACCTTTGAAGAATTTAAAATTTTCAATTAACACCCTCTAACAACTACCTTTGAAGAATTTAAAATTTTCAATTAACACCCTCTAACAACTACCTTTGAAGAATTTAAAATTTTCAATTAACACCCTCTAACAACTACCTTTGAAGAATTTAAAATTTTCAATTAACACCCTCTAACAACTACCTTTGAAGAATTTAAAATTTCCAATTAACACCCTCTAACAACTACCTTTGAAGAATTTAAAATTTTCAATTAACACCCTCTAACAACTACCTTTGAAGAATTTAAAATTTTCAATTAACACCCTCTAACAACTACCTTTGAAGAATTTAAAATTTTCAATTAACACCCTCTAACAACTACCTTTGAAGAATTTAAAATTTTCAATTAACACCCTCTAACAACTACCTTTGAAGAATTTAAAATTTTCAATTAACACCCTCTAACAACTACCTTTGAAGAATTTAAAATTTTCAATTAACACCCTCTAACAACTACCTTTGAAGAATTTAAAATTTTCAATTAACACCCTCTAACAACTACCTTTGAAGAATTTAAAATTTTCAATTAACACCCTCTAACAACTACCTTTGAAGAATTTAAAATTTTCAATTAACACCCTCTAACAGACTACCTTTGAAGAATTTAAAATTTGCAATTAACACCCTCAAAAGTTCAAATAATAAAAGCACTCTGAAATTCTAAAATTTCAAAACTTGCAAACAACAAAGATGAATTCAGGGATTACCATCCGGCACTGAAAATTTAAAATTTGGAAAAATAACCTCAAAGTTATAAAATTGTAAAAAACTCCTTCAAAAGTTAAAAATCACAAAAATCTTAAAATTTCAAAACTTATAACCAATACATATCAAATCTGAAAATTATCAGCAGACCGTTGAAATTTTAAATTTTACAATAAACAATCCAAAGTTTTAATAATTACAAAAAATACCTAAAAATTCAGAGTTGCAAGAAAATCGACATTTGAAAACTTACCACCAACACATGAAATATGGAAATTATAAGTACCTAAATTAAAATTAAATTTTTAAAAAATACTCTCAATGTTTTAAAATTTGCAAAACACACCCTCAAAAATTCAAAATCACAAAAAAAACGACTAAAATTTCAAAAGTTATCAAAGAAAATAGTAGTTATTTGATATTCTTTCATTAAAATATATCCCTTTTAGCATCTAAAAGTAATCTAATTTTATCAAAAGATAAATATAGAGAAGGGTTGATGTCGGTTCAAAAAAAATAAAACAGAAGGAATGAAAGACGCAATTTTTGAATATTTTATAGAATAGTTTTTTTTTTGAGTCAATTAGGATTCTTTAGAAAGGATTTTCATAAACTTTTTTAATACTTTTGTATGCTTATGTGGATGCTTTCATCATATGAAAGTGTACTAGAGTTAGCATTAATATTTAGTTTATGATTTTTTAAAGTCTATCAAGGATTAGGAACAAACTCCATATTTCCTTTTGTGTTGTTTTAGCCCACTTTTAACCAATTATCTTGTCTTATTAGCTTTAATTATTCATCTTCCTTTTTAACACTTTTTTTCAAGTGTTTTCACTTTTATACTATACTTTCTTAGGTGAAGCTTGATTTCATATTGGTCCAAATAATATGATAATTCAAATTGATTTCAGATTATATTTGTTTCTTGTCAATTCAATTATAAATATGAAAATTTAAATTGGGTGTAGCTCATTTAAACTAACATCAAAGAAAATAAATAATCACAATACTAAAGTTTAGAGACATAAGTGTGCAAAAATCAGCAAAGTGGAACGGAGGAACAAATTTGAGTAAGGAAATAAATTAAAAATATTTAATTATGGTATTTAACCACGTGCGTTGCACGCGCATAAAACCTAGTAGTCATAATATTTTGAGTTTCTTCTTTGCGTCAATTTCAGAATGCCCCCTTAACTTTTAGGGTTTTGCAGATAACTTCCCATAACTATTCTAATTCCACAAACTCTTTTTAACTTTGAGGGTTTTTGCACATAACCCCTGAAAATATTTTACCAGACTTAAGTCCTTGAAGATTTTTCACTTCAAATTCCAAATTAATACCATCAAGTCTAACATGTCATATTTCTTGGCATGTCAAAAAGAGATGAAAAATACCCATCGGTCCTCAAAAATCACCACTTTGCCCTTTTTTATTATTTTCATTAATTTTTTAAAAATAGAAAGGAATTTTCTTCTTTTTATCATGTGCTTGACACGTGATATGTTAGACTTGACGGTTACTTTGAGGTGTTAATGTGAGCATTCTTCAAGGGATTTAGCAGAATAAAAGAAGATCAGGAATGTTATGTCAAAAACCTTGAAAGTTCAGGGGTTTTGTGAAATTAAAATTGTTAAGGGTAGTTACTTGCAAACCCCCAAAGTTAAGTGGGGTTTTCACCAAATTTGAATAATTTAAATACAACGGCAGAAGAAAAAAGGGGTTCAGAGGGTTTTTTTTTTCTTTCAGTTTAGAGGTACAAAAGTCCAGTTAAAAATGATAAAACTTTCTTTTTTATTAATTGATTGATAAAACTTTATGGTATTAAAATTCAATTAACCTAAAAATAGTAAGTTAATTGAATATACTATAGATGTTGTCCAATTTTTAACGAGAAAAAAAAGAGATTATTTTTTTAAAAAAAAAGAGAAAATAAAAAGTGCACATGAAAGATTGACTTATTAGGGTTTCCACATAACTATAAAAGAAACACCATCATCAAAATCCCCTAAAATTCTGCATAAACAGTAAAAAAACTCGGTGAGGCCACCCTAAACCTCACCAACGGTGACCACAACCCCTCACCTCCGTTAAAAAAATCCCTACTCAACCCACAAAAATGTACGGACTCCCACTCGATCGCGAATCGAGAATCCTCAACAAAATCAAGATCAAGAAGAAAACGAGATCAGCAGCGATGAAGCCATCGCCGTCGTCTTCGCTCTACAATCAGGAGGTCGACGAGGGGATCGTGTCGGCGGTGGGAATGGAGGTCGACGACAGCGACGCCCTCGACTTCCTCGGCGAGCTCGAGAGGCCTCCGCTCGACGCCGATTTCTTCAATTCCTTCGAGGACGACTTCGACGATGATGATATCAACTGAATTCGGGAGATTTACCGGTATTTGAACTGTTCCTCTCTCCGGTCTAGGGTTTCTGTGATGGACGGATGTTAAAACTTTGTTTTTTGTTAGAAAATACTCGGATTATATGAGAGTTTCTTGATCTAGGGTTTATATGATATATGGATGGATGGATGTTGAAACTTTGTTTTTGTTAGAAAATACTCGGATTATATGAGAGTTTCTTGATCTAGGGTTTATATGAAATATGGATGACTTCTTGCAGTAAAAATATTATAAGACATCAATCTCTTTTGATTGTCTAATATATTTGATACTTAGATTGGATATTGTCGCTTATTGGATAAGACATCCTTACTTTGATATGCTGAGAGTTTAATTGTATATGTATAATTCTTCATTTAAGCATCATTAACTGTATACTGCGTATTTTCTCATGTTGATAATCATGCAAAAATCCATTTGATGTTTTGCATTCATTTAACTTGTAGCATTTTGTCCTTGGATATGGAGTTCGATTGAGTGCTTATCTGTATCATTAGGATTGGGGTTTTAAGTAGGAGTTAGGGTTGGGGTTTTTTTAGTAGGAGGTTGTGTTGTGTGGTACGTAGATGATAAGTAGGAGTTAGGATTGGGGTTTTTAGTAGGAGGTTGTGTTGTGTGGTACGTAGATGATAATCTTTGGAGAACCCTATTGGATTTTACGGACTTACTTATGTACAGACCTTTAAAGGCGGATAACCTTTTATTCAAAAAGTAGCCAAATGTAGTATTGACTGTATGAGTATCTAATACTATAAGATTTCTATGATCTATAATCCTAAGTGCATAGTCTGTTATATATGTGTGCATGTAGAGTTCTACCTTAAAGAACCACCAGGGTTGTTTTGCATTGCGCTCCATATTGATATAAGGTAAATGCTTTACTTTAGCCTCTTGGTTTGTCATTGGCATTTATTACTATTTCTTTTTTTTGGAGGAGGCATTGGGAGGTTGGTGTTTAAGAAACTTCTATATGGAATATTTCCACCTTTAGTTCTCAAGTTATCTTCTATATTTTATTATTAATTATTGGGGATACTCTAATTTTGAAGTAAAATTGCAAGAATGAGAACTATGTAGAAATATTTTTATTTTCCATAAAGTGAACTTTTCTTTTGTCTTCAGTTCCCTTTTTCTGTTTATTTAATGAGTACGTTTTATTAAACTCCTTTCTTTTGCCTTTGAGTCTATTGATTTGTTAATGATTGATTAAGATACCAAAATCTGAGAGCTGATTGGTATCGCTAAATAGCAGGTGTGGATTGAGATTATATCTATATTGACCTATCTATACTGACTCGAGGATACTTATGTCTAGATCAGTGTTACCTTAGGTGATCTTAGACACACGCACGCGGCGTGCCTCAGCCACTGGGCATTGTGGTTCATGGCGAAGCGGCCTGTAACAGATGCAGGGAGATTCGCGAACATGAGGCGCGTGCTTCAGGGCAACTAATGTACGCTTCATGTCTTACTGAGGGTGTGAATGAGACAACACCTCACTCAAACCCAATATAAATCAGGTCTCAATCTGATAGCCCATTTTAAATTCGCCTCTCTTTAAAATCCCGATAGATTGAGAACCCAGTTAGATTCCCAGTCTTCTCTACTTTTTTCTTTCTCCCTCTGATTCTTTCCTTAATTTTTTTCTTCTGATCTTTTTTCCTTCTATTTTTGCCAACTTTTTTGCTCCCACTTTTCTTCCTTCAGTTGCTAAGTTTTGGGTCTTTAATTTTGCATGAATTAAGAAAATAAACTAGGAATTGTCTATTTTTCTCAATCATGATATGTTTATTATGTAAAACTATTTGTCCTTTTGCATTTGGATAAGGAATACTTAATAAAGGATAAATTTTATGTATTCTTTTGCACTGTCGGATTGTCTTCGAAATGTTCCTCATAATAGGACTCTTATTTTTAAAACTCTGCGATATGTCTGTTTTGTAAAGCAAAACGTGTTGCGGAAAAGGATTTGTAAAATATTAACTAGTTAAATATTCTGATTTCATATTGTTCTGTATTTTTCATAGTTTTCAAGTCCCTCAATCTGACATGAATTGTGAGGTGTTGTTGTGGTAAGGATTGCAGAACGGTTGTCTGATGAGGGAAACACATGGTTAAAATATCAATTTCGTTTGTGGTGTGTGCTTTGCATCACCGTGGCACGTGCATCAGCTTGCATGTAGTGCACATAACATTTGTTTAGGACCTTAAGTTTAATTGGTCCTAAGGTGGGTAGTTCAGAATTTAGAAATCTGGGAATATATGGTGAATCTAGAGGACTTGAAATATGTGGTGATGTGCATGTGCATTTCATTTTGTTTTTTTGTCTTTTTCTTTTGGGTTGGGGGTGGGTGGGGTTGGGATTTGCATTGTTCCAGTATATTGGTAGCCTAAAATATAAATGCATGGGAATCATAGGGTTTTAGTATATTTACCCATGGTTTATCATTTGATATGTGGAAATGAGATTTTTACAGCTCTACCTAGACCTATCCTCTCACCCCCATCGCCCCACACACACACACACACAAAAACTCCTCTCATATCTCAGAAAAAGAGAGATAAAAAAAAGGATCACCCCACCTTTTATAATGTCTGTACTATGTACAAAATTCAAACCACAATCTCTTGAATGGTCTTATAGAAAATCATTAACCAATGAAAATCAGGAGTTAAGGTTGTATGGGCCTACGAAGGTCTGTGACTTTTCAATTTAGATCACTCTCGGACTTACTTTCCTTCATATTTAAACTAACTAAATGTCGCAAATATGTTCCTTTCCTCGGGTTTGTGTCCTCCCTCCATCCCTCCCTCCCTCTCTACTTCCGTGTCTTGTGTAAGTGCGCGCGCGCATGCATGCTTGGAGTTGTAAAAGCTTCATAAGCCTCCACAGTGGAGGATGTAATCTGAGTAGTGTAGTTTTTGCCTAAAGCTGTTTCTAAAGCCCTTGGACCCTTCAGAAGTTTGTAGCTCTGCTTCAATCCAGGTTCATGGCTTGAAAGCCTGATTAACCACGTTGGTAGAACAAACTATAATAATCCCCCAAGTATGTTCTTTATTCCGCACGGTGCAGCTAAACTTGATCGATGACAACTTTGCTTGGATGCTGTAATTACCATTTACCCTTCTTTGCTTGGATGCTGTAATTACCATTTACCCCAAGTATGTTCTTTATTCTTGGTTTCGGTTGTAGCCAACGACTAGATTGATTGGTAAACAGTTTTGCAACAATAAAGACTCACACGTTTTCAAATTTTAGTTAATTGTTTGATAATTTTGGTATAAGAATCCACTATCCTCTTGGTTATCTTTTTTTTTTTTGGTTTAAAATTCTGTATATTTATTCATTTTATATTTATGTTTATTGTTTGTCTTAAAACTTTGAAATTGGATTACAAATAATTAGCTTCTTCAAAGGCTTGATGATTACTTTTAAAACTCAAAACTGTTTATTTTGTATTCTCTACTGTTGCTACTTTAATTTTTTATATTTGAAAAATTCCTTCAATTGTCGCCCTTTATATGAATTCTTTTATTTCATACTTATGTTCCATTTTCACTCTACATGTTTTGCTATTCATATGGAGCTACTTGTCATTGTACATGTATTCATTTCTCAGTTTTTGTGTAAACGAGAATTAATACTGAATAGTAATGATTGAAATCTTAACAAGTTTATTGTCCCTAGCCTTTAAACTGGTCACCTGAGACCCTTTACCGGTCAATATTTATTATCTTTATCTTTAAGATGATTCAACATGTTTGATTTATCATCACCAACAAATTTTACAGATTCACACACTTCAGAAAGTTGTTATCACATTTCTATTATTTTGAAATTTTTAGATTTCCTTGTTTTCTTTCTTCTAGAGCCCCTTAAGCCTGAGCCATGTCCTCCATTACCTCTGCCTTTCTGTTGCTACATTGTTATTCCTGAGAAAAAAACCATTATTCAATCAGTTGGTAAAACAATGAGCTTATACAACCATTATGGCTTGTGCTTGAGGCCTTTTTTTTCCCAATCCCTTTTCCTCTCATTGGTAATTAAAACCTGACCAGCCAGTTTTCTCTTTATGTGTGCGTGTATAAGGACAAATGGAGGTTACTCTTTGCAATGTTCTTTTCTTTCCTTTTCTCCTCCATTCAAGGGCCTATCTGATCTTATGAGCTGCCAATGACGGAGCATTTTTTTTTGTTGGGGGCGGCCGGGCAGGTGGGGATGTTGGCCATGGCCCCCCTACCTTTTGCCAAACAAGCCATGTATACATGTACATGGGACCTTTTCATATTAGTCCTCCACATCTCTCATTTTTTAAAATAGTCCCCTAAATCTTTCACTTTGAAAGTCTCCATATCTTTCATGTTTGAAATTAGTCCTAAATAACTCATATTTGAAACTAGTTCGCCAAATCTTTCATATTTGAAACTAGTCCCCTAAATCTTTCATATTGAATTAGTCCCCATATCTTAAATATTTGAAGTTAGTCCCAAAATCTTTATATTTTGAGATTAGTTCCCCAAGTCTTGGAATTGTTTTGAAATTAGTCTATTTGTTATATTTTACAATCCAAATTATTAAACATGATTGGAAAGTGATGTTAATCAGGACTGTGTAATTGCCAAATTATCAATCAACCAATATCAACATCAAAACCCACCAAATCAAACTCCAAATTAGTGGTTTAAATTTTCATGTGGTTTTACAATTTGTTACGAGAAAGTGTAAAATGAGGTTCTTTCAATTTCATGAAGTTAACATTAGAGTATAATTTGTAGTTTGTGTTTATGAAAAAGCCAACTACAGTTGATACATTTAAGAAAAAACTTTAAAAGATTACAACATATTGATTAGACGTTGGGTGCATATGTTGAAATAACTTTATTATTCACGTTTTTTCCTTTGTAAAATTTTCATTTTGTTATTTCTTTCACCTGCTTACATATGTGAAAATTTATTGCATGTTGTCGTAGTTGATGGATTTTGATTGATGTTATGAAATGCAATTTTTGTCATCTAGGATCTTCTGTTTTTTACCTAGGCTTTTATGTTGAATGCATCCTTTGATAAAAACCTAGGGTTTTGCTAGAATGTGTAGCTGAAGTTAGGGTTTTATTGCAGTTACTAACCTGATTGGAGACAAATTAGTTCAACCTGACCAAGTAGCATAGATTGGGTAGGAAACTATAGCATATCGACTTTGGCCAAGGTCATCCTAGTTCAGTTTTGTAAGATGTTCTTCAACCTTACCAAGACCCTTTAACTTCACCTCTTTTGCACCTTTTATTTAGATCTTTTAACCGCACCCAATCTGCACCTTCACCCGAGCATAGTCAAATTACTTAGATCCACATCACAGAAATACTGGGCATTACAGGGCTATAAGATATAGGATATCATAATTATGATGTTCATTTTCTTAATAAAATTTCTGCAGGAACTTCTAGACTGGTGAAAAAGCATGCGGAATATGCCAATCAATTTTGGCCAAGGCCATCTCAGTTCAGTTTCAGTAGGATGGTCTTCAACCTTACCCCATTTGCGAACTCATCTTAATTGAGGTTACCTCCTTCAGCAGTAAACTGCATTTCACCATATTTTTGCAGAACTTTCGGTTGATCCTCTTGAAAGGACGGGTTTATGTCACCCTCTCTATGCCCCGACGGAACTCAGTTAGAGGTCAATTAGAACTCGCATGTAGCTGTGTTGATTTTAGAGGAGATATGAACACTGTCATAACGATTTACTTTTCTTGCTGCAAGGAAGCAATTTGATTGTCTACATCCAAGATGACGGTCTTTGGTTCTCCAATATGATATTCTTGATTATAGATAATTTCATAACATGTTTCGGCTCAAAGTTGGGCTTTAAGATTCATTTAGTCAGATTTTTTGAATTAATTGACCATTACTGCTTGGGGTCCCCAGGGTATTTTTTCGACTTCATTCCATGTTAATTGCAGAGCTTTATGCATATTTGATAGTGAATGGCATCCACTGATTCCACTTGCTCCATCTTTCAATTAAACTTCTCTTTCATTCTACCACTAGCCAAATCAATCTCAGCTTACAGAATTACGGCTCCTTACTACAGAAACACACATTTGGTTTCAAAATTGTTGTATGATTAGACTGTATGTAATTACTCTCAGTATTGTTCTTTTTGCCCAATGGTTTAAGAGTTCTTGCCACTCGAAAAGGTTAGCTTGTTGTGTTCATATCTCAGATACTAAGTTACCCTAACACCTCATATGGGCTCCCTTACCCATGTCCGGCACGTGTCCAACTCTGGCACTCATTGAACACTCCTTGAATATGCATTAATTTAGATAGAATCTGAAGTATATAATACATGTTTTAGTTTAAAACACTCGTCGTACACTTCTTGGATGTATATCTTACACTTCACGTCCAGTTCTTGCAAATTGCTAAAAACCAATTCATAATCTACTTAATAAATGAATACACACACGCACACACACAGAGACAGGTCCTTGTATCCAATCTACAAATTTGTCGTGTCCCGTTTCTGCACCCGTACCTGTGTAACATAGCCAGATATATACATCCTGGCTTTCTACCTAGATCTCCAAAGTGACTAGGCACATTTTTGCTCAATATGCTACATATTAATTTCTTGCTTGAACAAAACCCAGAAGCTACAGCCAAATGCATATATGGCAACTGGAGAATTAAGAGCAAACAGTTTAAGCAACTGCCTTCCGCTGTGCATCTTGATCTTACTCTATTTTGGTTTTCATGCATCTTGCCAGATATACATCCATTAACTATTTTTTTGTTTGCTTTAGCTATGGACCAACTTACTAGACATATTCAGGATGAAGTGCCATGGTGTATGTTATTTGCTGATGATATAGTATTAGTTGACGAAACTAGAACATGTTTAATTTCTAAAGTAGAAAGATGGAAGCAAACTCTTGAAACTAAAGGTTTTAGAATTAGTAGAACAAAAACAGAATACATGAAATGCATTTTTAGTAAAACTAGAAGGAGCAAAGAGCCTATAGTACATATTGATGGCTAAGAAATATCTAAAAGCAATCAATTTCGCTATTTAGGATTAATCATTCGGCATGATGGTGAGATTGAGGATGATGTTGTCAGTCGAATCAAATCGGGATGGTTAAAATGGAGAAGTGCTTCGGGAGTCTTGTGTGATCGTAGAATACCTGTTAGACTTAAGGAAAAATTCTATAAGACAATTATAAGACCAACAATGCTTTATGGATCAGAATGTTGGACAATTAAAAAATAATGTGTAAAAAAAGCAGAAATGAGAATGTTGAGATGGTCTTGTGGTATACACTAAAAGATAGGGTGAGAAATGAATGCATCTGTAGTAAATTAGAGGTTGCCCCAATTGAGGATAAAATGAGAGAGAATTAATTAATGTGGTATGGCCATGTACAATGTAGATCTATTAGTGCACCGGTTAGGAGAAGTGATAATATTATAGTTAATGGAGCAAAGAGATCTAGAGTTAGACCTAGAAGGACTTGGTTGGAGGCAATTAAGAAGGATATGGTTATAGTTAGCTTAACAGAGGAGATGACCCATAATAGAATAGAATGGAAGAATAAGATTTATGTAGCTGACCCTAAACATTTGGGATAGAGGTTTTGTTGTTGTTGTTGTTGTTGTTGTTGTATGTTCCTTTTTGGGCTTCAAAATGGTAGAATGTGTACTGGATGTTGTCATGTTGATAAAGTTGTTCTCTTGAAATAAATATTTTTTTGACATATCTTATTTAAATGATAGGTATAGTATACCTAGAGATGTTATCATCACTGATTATGCAAATTAAATTGACTAGCTAATAATTGTGCCGGACGCATTTTTTGCATGCATGACCTGGTCATTGCTTAATACTTAAGATAATGAAATGTCACCTAAAAAAATAGATAATGAAATGTCATCTTGCATGATCTTTCTTTGGCTTCACAATACTTTTTTTGGCCCTAACATGCACATCCTGGAATATGCAATAATATTGCTTTCATATGTAAAAGCAGTAGGGCGCCAGACAATGACAGGTTAAATTTGTTTGATACTCACTTTCAAGCTAGTTATCATGTACGGAAGCTTTTGTTTGGTTAGTTTATTGACTACAGATGCAGGCATAAAATGCATTGCTGGTTATAATTGGTAAACTAGAATGCATGACTGATCGTCAAATGTGATAAAAACAGTTGGTTGTGGAGTTGATTCTTTTATTTTGTGTCTGCTATCGTATTGCAGCTTTAATATTTTATGATCTTATTTTCAACTAGATTGATGGCGTGTTTTTTGTTTTAATGATAACGTTAAATTGTTATTATTATTTGTGTGTTTGAATTTTTTTTTCTTTTTGCTTTTTTTTTTGTTGGGGGTGGGGTGGGGGGTGGGGGAGGTTAGGTGTTCTCAGTGCAAATCTTAGAAGTTAACTACTCAATTTTATGATTTTCTTTTTGTTTGGACATGTTCTTTACTAACAATTGAAGACATAGTTGCGCTCTACTTCCTCATTCTGCAAGTAAGTTCATTTTCTATCCATCACTCACAAATTGCAGTCTCTTGGTTTTCGGTTAGAATAACACTAACTAATGAATTGTCATAGACCTTCACATATTAACAGCCACCGGTTTGAAGCAGAGCTGCCTTCTGCTGTGCATCTTGCTCTACTTCGGTTTCCATGCATCTTGCCCGTATTCGTAGTGCTCAATTCCTGTTTGGTTTTCTTTCACAAGGTAATGCTGCGCTCCCCAGGAACAGTGTGCCCTAGGCGATTATCGTCTCGAAACCTGTTTCAATTTTATTTTGCTTAGCAATGGACCAAATGGTAGTAGGTGCACCAGATGTTGATGGAGTTGTTTTTTCCCCTCATGATGTCCCGGTCAAAATAGTTAGTTATCATCTCCCTTGTTTAAATGATAGGGTATTGTTTGCGTAGAAATGTTAATCTTCAGTGATGATGCAAATCCAATTGACACGCCAATAATTGTGCTGATAAATTTTGTGCATCCTTGACCAGGTCATTGCTCACGCATAAAATTATGAGATGTTTTCTTGCATGATCTTTTCTTGAACTTCTTAATAGTTAGTGCACTGTTTTTAAAACATGCCTTGGTTATGTTTTTATAACGTGCTTATCATACATGTAACCAGTTTGGTGCACCGAATAGTGACAGGTTCGATTTATTTGAAGCCCTCGAGCTTGTTCTCTTGTGGTTAGACTTTTGTTTGGTTATTTTATTGGCTGGAATATGGAAGCATAAAATGTAATGTTGGTCATAAAGCAGGTTGGCAAATTTAGAATACACGATCGATCCACATTGCCAAATTATGATAAACGCCAGACGAAATTTTGGAGCATTATTGCTTGCTTATTCAAGATGTTATGATCTTACTTTCAAATAGAATCGTGGCTATGGAGTTTAAAAAGTACTAGTGCTAGACGAGCGCATATCCTATCTTTTTTAAAATTTTTTTTAATAACTCAGTCAGGGACCGAATCCAAAACCGTGAGAACTATATTGAAACCTCTCAACTGTTCAGATCGTTCGCGGTGAGTGAATGCATCCCTATCAGGACCGTCTGTATATAAGTGAGCGGTTCTTTGCCGTTGGATCAAAAGGGCAATATGGTAATTATCCTTGCTCGCTGTGTGGCACAGAACTGCCCGCTCACATGCAATTATATAAAAATATTGTTTGTCTACCAATTACGTGTCCTAATCTTCGTGCATTGTAGGTCAGACCCAAGTTTCGAATTCTTTCTTAGCATTAAAAAGATGTGTTTTTCAAGATGTATCTATCTTAACTGTTGCGTAACTTTTACATTTTGCTAAGTTAAGAAGATATTAAACTTTATTTAAACCATTCCCAAGTTAGAGCATGTTTGGCAAAGTGACTTATGTAAGTCACTTTAAAATGTTTGGCAAGTAGCTTATTTTGGCTTGTAATTCATCAAAAAAATAAATTAGAATATTCGAGCTTATTTTTTTGGTGGATGATAAGCCATGAAGTTGACCAAGTAAAAGATCATTATACCCTTATAATTTCAGAAAATTCAAGGCTTATTTAATAACTCACTTTCAATTCCATGTTTTTGGTTATTTTAACAACATTGATGGATTATAATCTACTCATTCGCCAAATATTTAATTATTAAAATTAATTATAATCTGCTAAATTTATCATACACTCTATGTTATAATCCATTTAGATTATAATTCATTTGTTAATTACAATCCAGGTAGATTATAATCTAAAATTTCCAAACATGTTTTTTAGCCTATTCAAACTTGTGATTGACTTACAAATTGGAATGGTGGGTGGATCATGTGCACGCCAAAATCCAAAGTCCATGTGGTCCCTAAAAATACCGCTCTTTAACTCCGGTCCTTTGATGGGGCGACATCCTTATCTGTCTCCCACCCTCACACGTGTCACTGTGAATTCCCGCACGTGAGGTGGGAACAAGATCGAAGTACAAATGACATAAAATCACATGGCTAAAGGACTAGGGATAAATATTATGATGTTTAAACCCATAATCTAATCTCAATGCAAAATTTTATTTCTTGACTTGGGGGATCCTTATACGTGTCAAGAAATTTATTGCATGCATGT
This sequence comes from Asparagus setaceus, assembly GCA_012295165.1. Lineage (NCBI taxonomy): Eukaryota > Viridiplantae > Streptophyta > Magnoliopsida > Asparagales > Asparagaceae > Asparagus > Asparagus setaceus. Next base: position 2,338,638 of record CM022701.1, on the reverse strand, counting down.
ATATAAACCTCCTAGTATTAAGTCCATGACTTGTCTGTGGGTATTATTTAGAGATATATCTGCGCCAAATTAATAATATGACTTTTATATATAACTATTTATAAAATCTTGGCGATAATTTCTTTTACTACTATTTATAGAGTGATATTCCAAACCAGTTAACAAAATAATACACAAATTAGGGAGTTTTATCAATCTTTTATAATAGAGCGAAAAAGATTTATATGTGTGAAATGTTTCATAAAGGTTAAATTCATCATTTGCAAGAACAAAAAAAGAGATATGAACAGTTTTTCAAGGTTAAAAAAGTTACTTCAGCTTGAATAGTGAATAAATGGCTAAAAATTATTGTAGCAAATAGAATACTTTTAAGATGTTATGATCTTACTTTCAAATAGAATCGTGGCTATGGAGTTTAAAAGTACTAGTGCTAGACGAGCGCATATCCTATCTTTTTAAAATTTTTTAATAACTCAGTCGGGGACCGAATCCAAAACCGTGAAGCTATATTGAAGCATCTCCAGTATTCGGATCGTTCGCGGTGAGTGAATGCATCCTATCGGGACCGTCGTATATAAGTGGCGGTTCTTTGCCGTTGGATCAAAAGGGCAATATGGTAATTATCCTTGCTCATTGTGTGGCACAGAACTGCCCGCTCACATGCAATTATATAAAATATTGTTTGTCTACCAATTACGTGTCCTAATCTTCGTGCATTGTAGGTCAGACCCAAGTTTCGAATTCTTTCTTAGCATTAAAAGATGTGTTTTCAAGATGTATCTATCTTAACTGTTGCGTAACTTTTACATTTTGCTAAGTTAAGAAGATATTAAACTTTATTTAAACCATTCCCAAGTTAGAGCATGTTTGGCAAAGTGACTTATGTAAGTCACTTTAAAATGTTGGCAAGTAGCTTATTTTGGCTTGTAATTCATCAAAAAATAAATTAGAATATTCGAGCTTATTTTTTGGTGGATGATAAGCCATGAAGTTGACCAAGTAAAAGATCATTATACCCTTATAATTTCAGAAAATTCAAGGCTTATTTAATAACTCACTTTCAATTCCATGTTTTTGGTTATTTTAACAACATTGATGGATTATAATCTACTCATTCGCCAAATATTTAATTATTAAAATTAATTATAATCTGCTAAATTTATCATACACTCTATGTTATAATCCATTTAGATTATAATTCATTTGTTAATTACAATCCAGGTAGATTATAATCTAAAATTTCCAAACATGTTTTTAGCCTATTCAAACTTGTGATTGACTTACAAATTGGAATGGTGGGTGGATCATGTGCACGCCAAAATCCAAAGTCCATGTGGTCCCTAAAAATACCGCTCTTTAACTCCGGTCCTTTGATGGGGCGACATCCTTATCTGTCTCCCACCCTCACACGTGTCACTGTGAATTCCCGCACGTGAGGTGGGAACAAGATCGAAGTACAAATGACATAAAATCACATGGCTAAAGGACTAGGGATAAATATTATGATGTTTAAACCCATAATCTAATCTCAATGCAAAATTTTATTTCTTGACTTGGGGGATCCTTATACGTGTCAAGAAATTTATTGCATGCATGTATATAAACCTCCTAGTATTAAGTCCGCGACTTGCTGTGGGTATTATTTACCGAGATATATCTGTCGCCAAATTAATAATATGACTTTTATATATAACTATTTATAAAATCTTGGCGATAATTTCTTTTACTACTATTTATAGAGTGATATTCCAAACCAGTTAACAAAATAATACACAAATTAGGGAGTTTTATCAATCTTTTATAATAGAGCGAAAAAGATTTATATGTGTGAAATGTTTCATAAAGGTTAAATTCATCATTTGCAAGAACAAAAAAAGAGATATGAACAGTTTTTCAAGGTTAAAAAAGTTACTTGACTTGAATAGTGAATAAATGGCTAAAAATTATTGTAGCAAATAGAATACTTTTAAGATTTTAAAATTACTATAGCATGAACAGTGTCATGTGAAAAAATCGGTGCAACACGAGCAGTATGTTTAAGACTGAAAATATTCTTGTATCATGAATAGTAATTTTAAATATTCTAATTATACTGTAGTAAAAATAGTGTTTACTAGTGATTTTGAGGTGTAGCTTTTAAGTTAAAAGTAGTGGATGCACACATAAACACAGACCAAGTATCTAACAAGTGATTAAGGTAATTGTGTTTACTTATATAATATAATATTCAAATCAGTTTTACTTCCTAATTATTAAAAATCACAGTAAGAATTAAAAAAAGTTCTACTTTCTATTTGATTGTTAATAGAATTTGACATATTTAAAATTGATGGGTATTTAGGATTGTACGTACAATCTAAAATGTTAATCCAAATCTAAAAGCTTAGTAAATTTAAATTTAAGTCTAGAGTGTTTTGAATTGATTTGAATCGGATGTAACAAATTTCATCCTCATCCGAGTCGTTACTTTGAGTTTTGTCGACATCTCCGCGAGATCCTTTGCTCAGGATCAAAAGGTCCAACCGACCAACTGCTACCCGCCGCACGATCTGCCACGTCATTACATAGTTTTGTCAACGCTTTGACGGGATGAATAGAAAAGCGAGCACTGTTCGCGTCATTTGATACGCATGTTACGAATACGGAATTATAATATATTATTATCCCGTTAGTAATAATATTGTGGTAATTTTTATGCAGAATATTTATATTATTTTTTATCAACTTTCAAAAGGATATATTAGGACACATATCATTATATCATCTTTTTAATATGACTTTTAATAGAGCATCCTCTAAGATTTTTTCCCCATGACACTTGGGAAGTTAATAACTAAGCGGGTAAACATTTTTACGGAGATTTTCAATGGATATTCATTAATTGAAAGGTTTTTACTCTAGAAAATAGCTTAACGATTTAGAAATCCAAATAGATTAGAGTTATTAGGTTCTTTTCTAGATATGATAATCTTATAAAATAATAGGATATGGCTTTATTTTGAAGAAAATGATTTTTTAATTATAGAAAACTGGGAACTTTCATTCAACTAGAAAGCTAGAACATTCAACTGGATGCTTCTACAAATAATCTCAGGACAATATGAAAATTAAAATTGGCAGATTCTATTTATTGCACCATGTTGGGCAAGGACATGAGCCACTTTATTGTCATTCCTATTAGTAAACTTAAAAAAAACATGAGGAATATCGCAAGCAAGCAGTGAGATTTCATCACAAATATGGATATAAAGTGACAATCGCCATTTACTCTATATAGCTCTCCAAGAACCACCTTCGCATCTGATTCAATGATGACCTTTTGCAAACCACAACATCGAGCTAACTTCATAAGCACCATCACAATTTATCTTCACAAACTCCTGAAGAGGTGGACACCATCCTCCACTGTGATTTCCATCGCCAGTCGGTTCCCATCATAAATTGGACACTAGGTCTATACTCTGAGAAGGATGAAAGGCAATACACTCGAATATTAAAAAGAGGCCTTCACATATTTTCTAGCTCTAGAACATTGTGTGTGTGTGTGTGTGTGTGTGTGTGTGTGTGCCTCAGACCTGAGAATAAACAACTACCTTCAACCATAACACCTCTCGAATAAAGATTTGATCTCGTGGGAAGAATATTGTGACAAAATCTCCAAAGAAATATCTTCAATTTTGGAGGAACATTGAGGGACCACATGTTTAGCCAAGCATATTTTAAATGATAGAAAATATATAACTATAGAGATCAGAGGGTATTATTTACAGAGATATATCTGTCGCCAAATTAATAATATGACTTTTATATATAACTATTTATAAAATCTTGGCGATAATTTCTTTTACTACTATTTATAGAGTGATATTCCAAACCAGTTAACAAAATAATACACAAATTAGGGAGTTTTATCAATCTTTTATAATAGAGCGAGAAAAGATTTATATGTGTGAAATGTTTCATAAAGGTTAAATTCATCATTTGCAAGAACAAAAAAAGAGATATGAACAGTTTTTCAAGGTTAAAAAAGTTACTTGACTTGAATAGTGAATAAATGGCTAAAAATTATTGTAGCAAATAGAATACTTTTAAGATTTTAAAATTACTATAGCATGAACAGTGTCATGTGAAAAAATCGAGTGCAACACGAGCAGTATGTTTAAGACTGAAAATATTCTTGTATCATGAATAGTAATTTTAAATATTCTAATTATACTGTAGTAAAAATAGTGTTTACTAGTGATTTTGAGGTGTAGCTTTTAAGTTAAAAGTAGTGGATGCACACATAAACACAGACCAAGTATCTAACAAGTGATTAAGGTAATTGTGTTTACTTATATAATATAATATTCAAATCAGTTTTACTTCCTAATTATTAAAAATCACAGTAAGAATTAAAAAAAGTTCTACTTTCTATTTGATTGTTAATAGAATTTGACATATTTAAAATTGATGGGTATTTAGGATTGTACGTACAATCTAAAATGTTAATCAAATCTAAAAGCTTAGTAAATTTAAATTTAAGTCTAGAGTGTTTTGAATTGATTTGAATCGGATGTAACAAATTTCATCCTCATCCGAGTCGTTACTTTGAGTTTTGTCGACATCTCCGCGAGATCCTTTGCTCAGGATCAAAAGGTCCAACCGACCAACTGCTACCCGCCGCACGATCTGCCACGTCATTACATAGTTTTGTCAACGCTTTGACGGGATGAATAGAAAAGCGAGCACTGTTCGCGTCATTTGATACGCATGTTACGAATACGGAATTATAATATATTATTATCCCGTTAGTAATAATATTGTGGTAATTTTTATGCAGAATATTTATATTATTTTTTATCAACTTTCAAAAGGATATATTAGGACACATATCATTATATCATCTTTTTAATATGACTTTTAATAGAGCATCCTCTAAGATTTTTTCCCCATGACACTTGGGAAGTTAATAACTAAGCGGGTAAACATTTTTACGGAGATTTTCAATGGATATTCATTAATTGAAAGGTTTTTACTCTAGAAAATAGCTTAACGATTTAGAAATCCAAATAGATTAGAGTTATTAGGTTCTTTTCTAGATATGATAATCTTATAAAATAATAGGATATGGCTTTATTTTGAAGAAAATGATTTTTTAATTATAGAAAACTGGGAACTTTCATTCAACTAGAAAGCTAGAACATTCAACTGGATGCTTCTACAAATAATCTCAGGACAATATGAAAATTAAAATTGGCAGATTCTATTTATTGCACCATGTTGGGCAAGGACATGAGCCACTTTATTGTCATTCCTATTAGTAAACTTAAAAAAAACATGAGGAATATCGCAAGCAAGCAGTGAGATTTCATCACAAATATGGATATAAAGTGACAATCTGCCATTTACTCTATATAGCTCTCCAAGAACCACCTTCGCATCTGATTCAATGATGACCTTTTGCAAACCACAACATCGAGCTAACTTCATAAGCACCATCACAATTTATCTTCACAAACTCCTGAAGAGGTGGACACCATCCTCCACTGTGATTTCCATCAGCAGATCGGTTCCCATCATAAATTGGACACTACCGGTCTATACTCGAGAAGGATGAAAGGCAATACACTCGAATATTAAAAAAGAGGCCTTCACATATTTTCTAGCTCTAGAACATTGTGTGTGTGTGTGTGTGTGTGTGTGTGTGTGTTGTGCCTCAGACACAGAATAAACAACTACCTTCAACCATAACACCTCTCGAATAAAGATTTGATCTCGTGGGAAGAATATTGTGACAAAATCTCCAAAGAAATATCTTCAATTTTGGAGGAACATTGAGGGACCACATGTTTAGCCAAGCATATTTTAAATGATAGAAAATATATAACTATAGAGATCAGAGGGGTTTTCTTTAGTATTCATCTCTATGTTACTAGAGAAATATATTTACTAATTCTCTTCAAATTCTCTCTTGCCTATTGATACCATTATCATGTGAGGAGAACATAGTCTAAGAAGGCTTAAGGTTTGCCCCTCTTTTATAGCAAGCCCTCAAGTTTTGATTTTAAAAAAATTAACATTAGTTTCGCCCAATTCTCACCACAACTTGAAGTTTCGATGTAATGACTAGGAACTTTAAGAATTATCACTTCTCTGATCACAACAATTTATAAATTATTCACCAGATTACATGCAATATGCATTATCATGCAGAGTGTACTTAATGGCTTAATATGCAGCCAAATCCTTGGCAAATTTTGCTTCACATTCAAGACATTATACAAATCTAAGTTTGTCATCAGAGTATGCATACATGTTTAAAACAAAGATCTAAATGGTTCCCTCCGCGCAAAAATAGGTTTTCAATCTCTATTTACAACCTGATCCCTAGGATTCAATTGATAACTAGCATGGAATTCAAGGATCTTCCATCATAGTAATATTAAGAGAACATTTTCATCAAATTAGCCAAGTAATTATCTCAAACGGAAGGATATATATCAGCATAAGGCCTCTCTCTAAATTAATAAAAGCATTATACTTTTCTCCTTTTAAGTTCCATCAATTTTATAATCAAGGCTACATAAATATATGTATATTTGAATAATAATTCCAGACCACTGACATATACGTACGCCAGATAAAATTTCTAGAAAAAGATCTAGACATACTGAACAATTATATACGAAGCCATAACGCCCTCTAAATTAACTTTATACCTCAGACTACCACATGATACTTGAGTCTATGGACGGACTTTTTCATTTATGACCCCAAATGTGTCATATATGCAACATATGACAAGAGTAATTGCTACAACCATTGAATATCCACATACAATGTATGTTTGTATCCAACCTCCTTAATGATAGCTAGCGTTCACAATTGTAGTCTTTGACTCGCTCATATAAGTATATATTTTAGCATATTTACAAATACATCAAAGCTCACATTCTTACTTGTTGAATCTCTCTCTCTCTCTCTCTCTCTCTCTCTCTCTCTCTCTCTCTCTCTCTCTCTCTCTCTCTCTCTCTCTCTCTCTCTCTCTCTCTCTCTCTCTCTCTCTCTCTCTCTCTCTCTCTCTCTCTCTCTCTCTCTCTCTCTCTCTCTCTCTCTCTCTCTCTCTCTCTCTCTCTCTCTCTCTCTCTCTCTCTCTCTCTCTCTCTCTCTCTCTCTCTCTCTCTCTCTCTCTCTCTCTCTCTCTCTCTCTCTCTCTCTCTCTCTCTCTCTCTCTCTCTCTCTCTCTCTCTCTCTCTCTCTCTCTCTCTCTCTCTCTCTCTCTCTCTCTAGCTAATTAAATGGTATGCTTTTAGCCTAATTTCCCCATATTTTCCAATGTTTTTACCTGAAAATAACTACTAGAAATTGTATGCTTTTAGCCTAATTTTCCCTAATTTTCAATGTTTTTACCTGAAAATAACTACTAGAAATGGTTTGCTTTTAGCCTTTTTTCAATGTTCTGTGCATACAACAAAAGAAGTTCATTAGTTTCTAAACAGAAATTAAAACCTATGTCTGAAATTAAAAATGCAGGGTTTCCAAAAGAAATTTGTTGAGGGGTTTAAGCTTGAGATATCTAAACCAATCCTTGTTAAACGCAACCGGACTTACATCCACAATTATTCTCAAAGTTCAAGGGGCTAAAGCATACATTAGCAATTTTCTTTTTGGTTCTTAATTAATTTTTATTGTTAATGACATTGTAGGTGGGGTTGCCCTCCAGGCAAATTCCCTCTCAAGTTTGATGCACAAGAGACATGCTATCTTGTAAGAGGGAAGGTGAAGGCCTACACAAAGGGATCCAATGAGTTTGTCGAGTTCGGCGCCGGTGACCTTGTGACCATCCCTAAAGGACTCAGCTGCACTTGGGATGTCTCTGTAGCCGTTGACAAACACTACAAATTGATTCCTCTTAACCGGATAGCCAGTTACCAAACTACTATTTATTAAGTTAACCGGAGAATTTGAATATATAACTCAAAACCATTTAATTTTCCTAAATTCGATGAGATTGAATGAAGGCATAGAATCCTTTCTCGTTTGACTTGGGATGCTTTGATAAGTTATGGAACCCAATTAATAAAGTATAGCAATAACATATAATCATAGAAGATAAGTTCTTTTTTTTTGAGGAAAATATTCTTAGAAAGTCAAAGAGACATGTTAGCTAATTTCATATGCTAAAATTCTAATTTTATGTTAAATAATTTCGCCCCATTGCTTTCTATCTTTTATCTCCACTTATTAGAACTTATCTATGTGTTGATATATAGATAATTTTACTGTTCACATTTTGTCGTTAAGCTCTTCAATAACCATTCAACATTTGACACAAAAGAAGATCAACCATATCAAACATATATACTATTTACACACAAAAACATAATTAATTTAGAGTTAAAATTAATTAATTTGAATATATCTCGTTCTAACTTTTGGCTCTAATCTTGAACACGACTATTTTTCTTAAATTAATGTTAGAATATAAAAATATAACCCTCAAATCCTTACTGTAATTTCAAAGTTTGGTGCCGTGTCATGGACTTTTAAAAGGGTATTAGAGCAATCCAAGTTCAAATCCTACCGGCCACAAATTTAAAGTGAATTTTTAAAAAAAATTAACATTAGTTTCGGCCCAATTCTCACCACAACTTCGAAGTTTCGATGTAATGACTAGGAACTTTAAGAATTATCACTTCTCTGATCACAACAATTTATAAATTATTCACCAGATTACATGCAATATGCATTATCATGCAGAGTGTACTTAATGGCTTAATATGCAGCCAAATCCTTGGCAAATTTTGCTTCACATTCAAGACATTATACAAATCTAAGTTTGTCATCAGAGTATGCATACATGTTTAAAACAAAGATCTAAATGGTTCCCTCCGCGCAAAAATAGGTTTTCAATCTCTATTTACAACCTGATCCCTAGGATTCAATTGATAACTAGCATGGAATTCAAGGATCTTCCATCATAGTAATATTAAGAGAACATTTTCATCAAATTAGCCAAGTAATTATCTCAAACGGAAGGATATATATCAGCATAAGGCCTCTCTAAATTAATAAAAGCATTATACTTTTCTCCTTTTAAGTTCCATCAATTTTATAATCAAGGCTACATAAATATATGTATATTTGAATAATAATTCCAGACCACTGACATATACGTACGCCAGATAAAATTTCTAGAAAAAGATCTAGACATACTGAACAATTATATACGAAGCCATAACGCCCTCTAAATTAACTTTATACCTCAGACTACCACATGATACTTGAGTCTATGGACGGACTTTTCATTTATGACCCCAAATGTGTCATATATGCAACATATGACAAGAGTAATTGCTACAACCATTGAATATCCACATACAATGTATGTTTGTATCCAACCTCCTTAATGATAGCTAGCGTTCACAATTGTAGTCTTTGACTCGCTCATATAAGTATATATTTTAGCATATTTACAAATACATCAAAGCTCACATTCTTACTTGTTGAATCTCTCTCTCTCTCTCTCTCTCTCTCTCTCTCTCTCAGCTCAACTTTACCCTTTTCATGAGTTCATTCTTTATGATATGAGGGGATCTTTTCTCAACTTTGTCCTCTTCATGATTTTATCCTTATGATGTAATAGTGGGGGAAACAAAGGCTACATATACTTGTCCGTTAGTTAGTACTCTAGTGGTGTATCATCTCTCTTTGTTTCATGGCAACGAGCTCTAATCCCGATGCAATGGAGACTGATGACTGCCCAAGCCTAACCATTCAAGTAGAGAGAAACCCATCTGAGTCTCGTTTAGCAGAGCTTGGCATCAAGTCATGGCCCAAGTGAGCATCTCTCTCTCTCTCTCTCTCTCTAGCTAATTAAATGGTATGCTTTTAGCCTAATTTCCCCATATTTTCCAATGTTTTTACCTGAAAATAACTACTAGAAATTGTATGCTTTTAGCCTAATTTTCCCTAATTTTCAATGTTTTTACCTGAAAATAACTACTAGAAATGGTTTGCTTTTAGCCTTTTTTTCAATGTTCTGTGCATACAACAAAAAGAAGTTCATTAGTTTCTAAACAGAAATTAAAAACCTATGTCTGAAATTAAAAATGCAGGGTTTCCAAAAGAAATTTGTTGAGGGGTTTAAGCTTGAGATATCTAAACCAATCCTTGTTAAACGCAACCGGACTTACATCCACAATTATTCTCAAAGTTCAAGGGGCTAAAGCATACATTAGCAATTTTCTTTTTGGTTCTTAATTAATTTTTATTGTTAATGACATTGTAGGTGGGGTTGCCCTCCAGGCAAATTCCCTCTCAAGTTTGATGCACAAGAGACATGCTATCTTGTAAGAGGGAAGGTGAAGGCCTACACAAAGGGATCCAATGAGTTTGTCGAGTTCGGCGCCGGTGACCTTGTGACCATCCCTAAAGGACTCAGCTGCACTTGGGATGTCTCTGTAGCCGTTGACAAACACTACAAATTCGATTCCTCTTAACTGGATAGCCAGTGTACCAAGAACTACTATTTATTAAGTTAACCGGAGAATTTGAAGATTTCTCTCCATTCTTTTTCTTAATATCTGCTGATCATTAAAATTTATGTTTCTCTTGTATTAATTTCTATTAAGATGTTAATGATGGTAATGACCAAATTAGGGTTTTCTTTGGATGTCAGTCAAAGAGCCCCTATTAGTCAATGCAGGTCTTATTCAAAGCAATGCTAATTTATTGTTCCTTTGAATAAGCTTATCCCCTATCAAATGCAAAGTTTGACCACCACCCCCTACCCTATTATTAATTATATGGGTGGAGAGAAGCAAAGCAAGGGTTTGTCCACATTTTACAACAAGTTAACATACTATATTGCTTTTATTTTCATCTCTATTTGTTTATTTGCTTCAGCACAACTTTCTAGGGTTTTTAGCTTACGAACGGGATTCATTCAATGTGGGCTTTTGAGATGAGCATGGAGGAGCTGGATTGGCTGAGGGGAAGTATGTTGCCAAAAATGGATAAGTTAGTATATGCCAAGGTGTTTACTGTGTTAGGGTTTCTAGATATGGTAAAAGAGGTTGCTAGGGTTTTCTTTATTGGTTTTGGCGTGATGAGTCTATTTGATCAAATGAGTTGAGTGGCATCATTTTTGGTTCAGGGGTTCACTCATTGCGCCTGTGGCTGACATGCATCAAATGTCATGCTATTTTGTCCTTGAACTGCAAGATGCCTCACAATGCTTTTGTTCTCAATAATCTGTAAAATTGTCAAAGTACTCTCCATGGTGCGTGTGACCGTTTTCTTGTTTGAAGCCCTGGGAGTGGGACCATTTTGTTGGGTCGGGTACTTTTGAAGCCCTAGGAGTGGGAACATTGATGAGTGTATCGTTCTACTTAATATTAATATTATATGTTGAGATAAATGATCATGTTTGGTATCCGGTACAAAGATGATGATTGGTAGTGAGTGGACGCATTTCAGCCTCACATTTTAAGATTGTAAAGTACAAAGAGAAAAGATGTCACGTATGTGGATGCACATTTCATCCAAGTAATCTTACTTGCATCTATGGTTGATATTCCCCCACACCTCACTATCAAGCACCAAACTTGGTGCTTGGTACCGAGCATATTCATATTTCTCTTAAATATTTTATTTAATATTATATATGGTTTATAGATCCGGAATATGCTACTACTAATATTTATAATGAAGATATTATAGATCTAAATTTAAAAATTAAATTTTTAAGTTGAAACTATATATTGTTTTAACCATGCATTTTATGTTGTCAAAACCAACTCCTCAAAATTTTCATAAGATCAAATAATCTTTACTCTTTGATACATAGTTAAAAACGCGTTGAAATTAGAAGAGATTTTGTTTGTAGATGATGCATGTGTATGACATCACATCCACCGATATACAAATTTTAATTTGAAAATTCAAGTTTAACATTTATCTCAATAATATTCACATGTCTTGATACTATCAATACTGTAATTTGAATGTTTAATTAAAATTCGGAACTGGGATTTTAACTTTATCTATATAATCTTCCAGAGTCTCTACATTACATGTGTGTAACCCTTTTTCTCATTTTAATCCCTGGGACTATGACCATTTTGGTGGGCTCCTTCTCTTTGGTGGGTGTTCTTTTGTATTGTTAACATGCGTACATATATTAAGTTATTAAGTTATGGTATGTAATTTTTGCCTTTTGGTTGCCATGCAGCTAACTTATGTGAGGAATCTTTCTGAATTTGAAAAGGAAACATGTCCGTCAAAGCTGGCAAGCTCCAATTTGTTGATGTAAAGTTGGGGGTTGGTTTCAAATTCTTTAAGATAAGAGAATGAGAGGGCAAAGTTTATCTTATGAATGTAGGTCGGAGATGGGGCATAGTTTTGATCCTGACATCTTTGACCAGAAACATGGACCAAGTTCAAGATATTTTTGTTTCATCAAATTTTTTTTTTTGTTTTTTTCGATTGATTTCATTATTTGGTTTTTAAAAGGGAACATGACAATGCCCATCCTTTTGATTTAAAAAAAGACAAAAAGGAAACTTGAAGACATTCTTTTACTAAGACTAATATCATACTCTTTAATATTTAAATCAATATTTTAAATTACGTAACCCCTGTTGTAGATACTGTTTTTCTCAAATGTATGAAACTCGTCTCGCTTTCTCCACATCAAACCCAAGCCACAAATAACTATTGCAAAATACTAAAATCAAAGGCTATAGGATTCACGTAATGGTGGTGATGAGGTAAATATGTCAAAAGTATGGTTACGATATTAACAAACTTTAAGGTGTATTTGGCAACTCCACAAAACTTTTTTAATGGTACAACATTGGTCCAAATCTTTATTTTTAGTTTGGCAAAAATTAGGCCTAAATAGAACTTCGTTTTTCTAGTTCAAAATCTTACACATAAACTAGTTCTTTTATGAACCAACCCTTATCTGGTTCAACTTTATTCTAGTTAAGAAAAACTACTCTAACCTAATTCAATGTTGAAGTTACTAAACACACCCTAAGCATATACAAACTTGTGTATTCTGTTGAAGGTTATTTTAATTGTTTATTTTATTCGCAATGGCAGATGTACCTTTTTCTCCATGTCCTCTTTACTGCACAACCAAAGCAATGCTAATTTATTGTTCCTTTGAATAAGCTTATCCCCTATCAAATGCAAAGTTTGACCACCACCCCCTACCCTATTATTAATTATATGGGCGGAGAGAAGCAAAGCAAGGGTTTGTCCACATTTTACAACAAGTTAACATACTATATTGCTTTTATTTTCATCTCTATTTGTTTATTTGCTTCAGCACAACTTTCTAGGGTTTTTAGCTTACGAACGGGATTCATTCAATGTGGGCTTTTGAGATGAGCATGGAGGAGCTGGATTGGTTGAGGGGAAGTATATGTTGCCAAAAATGGATAAGTTAGTATATGCCAAGGTGTTTACTGTGTTAGGGTTTCTAGATATGGTAAAAGAGGTTGCTTGGCGTGATGAGTCTATTTGATCAAATGAGTTGAGTGGCATCATTTTTGGTTCAGGGGTTCACTCATTGCGCCTGTGGCTGACATGCATCAAATGTCATGCTATTTTGTCCTTGAACTGCAAGATGCCTCACAATGCTTTTGTTCTCAATAATCTGTAAAATTGTCAAAGTACTCTCCATGGTGCGTGTGACCATTTTCTTGTTTGAAGCCCTCGGAGTGGGACCATTTTGTTGGGCCGGGTACTTTTGAAGCCCTAGGAGTGGGAACATTGATGAGTGTATCGTTCTACTTAATATTAATATTATATGTTGAGATAAATGATCATGTTTGGTATCCGGTACAAAGATGATGATTGGTAGTGAGTGGACGCATTTCAGCCTCACATTTAAGATTGTAAAGTCTGAAAAGATGTCACGTATGTGGATGCACATTTCATTCAAGTAATCTTACTTGCATCATGGTTGATATTCCCCACACTCACTATCAAAGACCAAACTTTTGCAGCACGAAAGATATTCATATTTCTCTTAAATATTTTATTTAATATTATATATGGTTTATAGATCCGAATATGCTACTACTAATATTTATAATGAAGATATTATAGATCTAAATTTAAAAATTAAATTTTTAAGTTGAAACTATATATTGTTTTAACCATGCATTTTATGTTGTCAAAACCAACTCCTCAAAATTTTCATAAGATCAAATAATCTTTACTCTTTGATACATAGTTAAAAACGCGTTGAAATTAGAAGAGATTTTGTTTGTAGATGATGCATGTGTATGACATCACATCCACCGATATACAAATTTTAATTTGAAAATTCAAGTTTAACATTTATCTCAATAATATTCACATGTCTTGATACAATCAATACTGTAATTTGAATGTTTAATTAAAAATTCCGGAACTGGGATTTAACTTTATCTATATAATCTTCCAGAGTCTCTACATTACATGTGTGTAACCCTTTTCTCATTTTAATCCCTGGGACTATGACCATTTTGGTGGGCTCCTTCTCTTTTGGAGTGGGTGTTCTTTTGTATTGTTAACATGCGTACATATATTAAGTTATTAAGTTATGGTATGTAATTTTTTGCCTTTTGGTTGCCATGCAGCTAACTTATGTGAGGAATCTTTCTGAATTTGAAAAGGAAACATGTCCGTCAAAGCTGGCAAGCTCCAATTTGTTGATGTAAAGTTGGGGTTGGTTTCAAATTCTTTAAGATAAGAGAATGAGAGGGCAAAGTTTATCTTATGAATGTAGGTCGGAGATGGGGCATAGTTTTGATCCTGACATCTTTGACCAGAAACATGGACCAAGTTCAAGATATTTTTGTTTCATCAAATTTTTTTTTGTTTTTTCGATTGATTTCATTATTTGGTTTTAAAGGGAACATGACAATGCCCATCCTTTTGATTTAAAAAAGACAAAAGGAAACTTGAAGACATTCTTTTACTAAGACTAATATCATACTCTTTAATATTTAAATCAATATTTTAAATTACGTAACCCTGTTGTAGATACTGTTTTTCTCAAATGTATGAAACTCGTCTCGCTTTCTCCACATCAAACCCAAGCCACAAATAACTATTGCAAAATACTAAAATCAAAGGCTATAGGATTCACGTAATGGTGGTGATGAGGTAAATATGTCAAAAGTATGGTTACGATATTAACAAACTTTAAGGTGTATTTGGCAACTCCACAAAACTTTTTTAATGGTACAACATTGGTCCAAATCTTTATTTTTAGTTTGGCAAAATTAGGCCTAAATAGAACTTTTTCTAGTTCAAAATCTTACACATAAACTAGTTCTTTTATGAACCAACCCTTATACGGTTCAACTTTATTCTAGTTAAGAAAAAACTACTCTAACCTAATTCAATGTTGAAGTTACTAAACACACCCTAAGCATATACAAACTTGTGTATTCTGTTGAAGGTTATTTTAATTGTTTATTTTATTCGCAATGGCAGATGTACCTTTTTTCTCCATGTCCTCTTTACTGCACAACCAAAGCGATGCTGCAAAAAAGTTGTAATAGTAACATGCCCTCTGTGAGCTAAAAGATTCTACATGCCATACTAAGCCAAGGTTCCTCGCAAAAAAAAAAAGCAACGCATCATGCGGTAAGCATTATTCCATCAAATCCTAAAAAGAAATTGACTTTTACTGTAACACATACATGCATTAAAAATTTGTCGCGTTTGCAATGTGTAAAGCAGCAAATCAAAGAAAGCTGACTAGGTTGCACATCAAAGAAAGAACAAGATACACCCAGGATTCAGAACTTCATTTAGATTGACTTTTAAGCGAATCGTTTACAAATATGTAATTAGCTGTGTAGTAAAGTTAAAAGCACACGAAAAACCCGAACCATCTTTGTAAGAGTTCCTGCCGTCTCAAGCAGGAGACCAACTATCCAGTCAAATACGCACCCAGTCCCGATACAATGTTCTTGAAACCGGTCATGTGAAACTTCGTTTATTGACCTTTTACCAGAGATAACAAAATGGACAGAAAACTAACCCCCTCCATGAGAAAAATGTGTCTTGCAACAAAAAGTAGTTTATCAGATATTACCTTCCATGAATCCATCTCAAAATTGAAACGCACAACTCAAAATTGAACTGCACAACTTCCTTTTCTTCGTCAAAGTGTAGAAATTGAACACCAAACATAAATTGAAACGAAGTTTGTCTAAAACAACATCAAGTACAGTTAGTCAATTAAAAGGCATCGGTATATTATGCAATGTGCAATGAGGCATACAACAGTGCCATTTTGAACTCTTAATACCATGAAAACCATAACAGCCGGAATCATATACCATTAGGCAAAATACACGACTTCAACTCGGTCCCCATATCAACTACAAAAAGACCATTGCATTTATCTGATGTCAGAATAACTTCATTGCACTCCCCACATACAACATAATATCAGTGTATATATGTTCAGCGCCTTGTGCCCGTGTGTAGGAATACTATATATGAGTTCTCACCTCCTTTAGCAAAATGAACTACCAAGAAATAGGACTGTTGAGATAAATGATCATGTTTGGTATCCGGTACAAAGATGATGATTGGTAGTGAGTGGGGCATTTCAATTCACATTTTAAGATTGTAAAATCAAAGAGAAAAGATGTCGCGTATGTGGATGCACATTCATTCAATGTCTTACTTTGTCTATGGTTGATATTCCCCACTCCACTATCAAGCACCAAACTTGGTGCTTTGATAAAATTCATATCTCTTAAATATTTTATTTAATATTATATATGGTTTATAGATCCTAATATGCTACTACTAATATTTATAATGAAGATATTATAGATCTAAATTTAAAAATTAAATTTTTAAGTTGAAACTATATATTGTTTTAACCATGCATTTTATGTTGTCAAAACCAACTCCTCAAAATTTTCATAAGATCAAATAATCTTTACTCTTTGATACATAGTTAAAAACGCGTTGAAATTAGAAGAGATTTTGTTTGTAGATGATGCATGTGTATGACATCACATCCACCGATATACAAATTTTAATTTGAAAATTCAAGTTTAACATTTATCTCAATAATATTCACATGTCTTGATACAATCAATACTGTAATTTGAATGTTTACTTAAAAATTCCGGAACTGGGATTTAAACTTTATCTATATAATCTTCCAGAGTCTCTACATTACATGTGTGTAACCCTTTTTCTCATTTTAATCCCTGGGACTATGACCATTTTGGTGGGCTCCTTCTCTTTTGGAGTGGGTGTTCTTTTGTATTGTTAACATGCGTACATATATTAAGTTATTAAGTTATGGTATGTAATTTTTTGCCTTTTGGTTGCCATGCAGCTAACTTATGTGAGGAATCTTTCTGAATTTGAAAAGGAAACATGTCCGTCAAAGCTGGCAAGCTCCAATTTGTTGATGTAAAGTTGGGGGTTGGTTTCAAATTCTTTAAGATAAGAGAATGAGAGGGCAAAGTTTATCTTATGAATGTAGGTCGGAGATGGGGCATAGTTTTGATCCTGACATCTTTGACCAGAAACATGGACCAAGTTCAAGATATTTTTGTTTCATCAAATTTTTTTTTGTTTTTTCGATTGATTTCATTATTTGGTTTTAAAGGGAACATGACAATGCCCATCCTTTTGATTTCAAAAAGACAAAAGGAAACTTGAAGACATTCTTTTACTAAGACTAATATCATACTCTTTAATATTTAAATCAATATTTTAAATTACGTAACCCCTGTTGTAGATACTGTTTTTCTCAAATGTATGAAACTCGTCTCGCTTTCTCCACATCAAACCCAAGCCACAAATAACTATTGCAAAATACTAAAATCAAAGGCTATAGGATTCACGTAATGGTGGTGATGAGGTAAATATGTCAAAAGTATGGTTACGATATTAACAAACTTTAAGGTGTATTTGGCAACTCCACAAAACTTTTTTTTAATGGTACAACATTGGTCCAAATCTTTATTTTTAGTTTGGCAAAAATTAGGCCTAAATAGAACTCGTTTTTTCTAGTTCAAAATCTTACACATAAACTAGTTCTTTTATGAACCAACCCTTATACGGTTCAACTTTATTCTAGTTAAGAAAAACTACTCTAACCTAATTCAATGTTGAAGTTACTAAACACACCCTAAGCATATACAAACTTGTGTATTCTGTTGAAGGTTATTTTAATTGTTTATTTTATTCGCAATGGCAGATGTACCTTTTTTCTCCATGTCCTCTTTACTGCACAACCAAAGCGATGCTGCAAAAAAGTGGTAATAGTAACATGCCCTCTGTGAGCTAAAAGATTCTACATGCCATACTAAGCCAAGGTTCCTCGCCAAAAAAACGCATCATGCGGTAAGCATTATTCCATCAAACCCTAAAAAGAAATTGACTTTTACTGTAACACATACATGCATTAAAAATTTGTCGCGTTTGCAATGTGTAAAGCAGCAAATCAAAGAAAGCTGACTAGGTTGCACATCAAAGAAAGAACAAGATACACCCAGGATTCAGAACTTCATTTAGATTGACTTTTAAGCGAATCGTTTACAAATATGTAATTTAGCTGTGTAATAAAGTTATAAGCACACGAAAAACTCGAACCATCTTTGTAAGAGTTCCTGCCGTCTCAAGCAGGAGACCAACTACCCAGTCAAATACGCACCCAGTCCCGATACAATGTTCTTGAAACCGGTCATGTGAAACTTCGTTTATTGACCTTTTACCAGAGATATCAAAATGGACAGAAAACTAACCCCCTCCATGAGAAAAATGTGTCTTGCAACAAAAAGTAGTTTATCAGATATTTCCTTCCATGAATCCATCTCAAAATTGAAACGCACAACTCAAAATTGAACTGCACAACTTCCTTTTCTTCGTCAAAGTGTAGAAATTGAACACCAAACATAAATATACGAATAAATAATAAGTTTGTCTAAAACAACATCAAGTACAGTTAGTCAATTAAAAGGCATCGGTATATATTATGCAATGTGCAATGAGGCATACAACAGTGCCATTTTGAACACTTAATACCATGAAAACCATAACAGCCGGAATCATATTCCATTAGGCAAAATACACGACTTCAACTCGGTCCCCATATCAACTACAAAAAGACCATTGCATTTATCTGATGTCAGAATAACTTCATTGCACTCCCCACATACAACATAATATCAGTGTATATATGTCTGTGCGCCCTTGTGCCCGTGTGTAGGAATACTAAATATGAGTTCTCACCTCCTTTAGCAAAATGAACTACCAAGAAATAGGACTGGTGAGATCCACACCTTCCTATATGAGCAGGGCGGCCTCACTACTAATCAATCTCAAGATAGCTCATTTAGCGACACGGATTACCACCTTTCATAAATATAGACAGACAGACAGAGAGACGAACTAATAGATTCATATAACTAGCACAAAAGAAGAATCAAACAAAAACCAAAAGTACATAACTGGCTTGACACCCTCCCAGCCAAAATAATAATAAAACAACCAACCAACCAACCGCAACAGGCACATAAAGAAGATAACTTATTCAAAGTTGTGGAGAAACCTAATACACCATCATATGAAGCCGACAGGTAGAGAAACATAATACAGCATCATCGAGGTAGTTACTTGTCTGGTGAAAGTTAAGCCACATTATGCCATCTCCAGATCATATTTAGATTTACAACTGAAAGTACAAGTAGGAGGCGTCAGACTGGGTAGTCACATCCACACTGGGTATTCTTTACTAGAAAGACTAATGTTCTCCTGACTCCATGCATAGGTGCTCCTGAAGCCCAAAAGAAAGAAAACATAAGCACAAAGGGAGAAGAGAAACTTATTCTTGAAATTCTGGATTTTAAACAAAAATGCACACAAAAAGAGGAAGAACACTGTATAAGACTTCAGTGATGAGTACTTGGAGAGGAAGAAATTTAAATAATTCCTTTAGAGTAGAAAAATAGGAAATCGCACCTTCATAAAGATAAGTTGGAATTCACACCCTCAGAAAAGAGAAGAATCACACCTCAATCAAATAAATCATTATTTTTCAATCAACATAATTTAGCTTTCATTCTAATTACATCAAACTCTTTGATAAGAGACTCAAATCTCAATCAACTTACAAATAGATAAACTCTGATATAGAAATCTCAATCAACTTTCAAGTAGATAAAGTCTAATATAGAAATCTCAATCAACTTATAAATAGATAAAGTCTAATATAGATCAACTTTAACCAAGTGAAGCTTCCATTTAATCTAACACTGAATATCAATGGAAAGAGTTTCGCTCCAAGTCCACTCGGAAGTCATAAGTATGTGTCTGTGTCTGCACGCACACATGTATATGTGTAGACCTACATCCTTCACAAAGAATTTATCCAAATCCTTCATATTAGAATTCAGTGTCGGAGCGTCCATTTTTATATCATATAAAGTGTCTGTAAATAAAAAAAACGACGTTTGAATTTTTATCACTCATGCATCAAGCGAACACAACTCCATGATCTTAAATGTTGTTTTATTTAAATATATTCCATAGGTTGTACATATTTTTTAATTGAACATTTGATCCTGATATAAACACTGAAAACTTTCATAAACCAATATTTATAAACTACCATGTTATTTAAATCGTTCATTTCGCATATTGTTTTTCGACACTTTAGATGATGTAGATCAATTTTAATTGAGTGGATTATTTGACATGATGTGCCAAACATTGTATTTGGAAGGATTGTTCATTTAGCCTTCAGTTTTGCATTTTGTTAATATAAGGGCAAGAGAGCTTTTTTTTAATTAAAAAAACATAATTTTTAATTTTCGGCGCTTGAGATGATGTACATCAACTTCAAAAGAGTGGATCTTCCACATGAATTGCCAAATGCTGAGTTTGAGTGGGAATGATTTAATTAAAACACTTTCTGGGAATCGTCAATATATATATATATATATATATATATATATATATATATATATATATATATATATATATATATATATATATATATATATATATATATATATATATATATATATATATATATATATATATATATATATATATATATATATATATATATATATATATATATATATATATATATATATATATATATATATATATATATATATATATATATATATATATATATATATATATATATATATATATATATATATATATATATATATATATATATATATATATATATATATATATATATATATATATATATATATATATATATATATATATATATATATATATATATATATATATATATATATATATATATATATATATATATATATATATATATATATATATATATATATATATATATATATATATATATATATATATATATATATATATATATATATATATATATATATATATATATATATATATATATATATATATATATATATATATATATATATATATATATATATATATATATATATATATATATATATATATATATATATATATATATATATATATATATATATATATATATATATATATATATATATATATATATATATATATATATATATATATATATATATATATATATATATATATATATATATATATATATATATATATATATATATATATATATATATATATATATATATATATATATATATATATATATATATATATATATATATATATATATATATATATATATATATATATATATATATATATATATATATATATATATATATATATATATATATATATATATATATATATATATATATATATATATATATATATATATATATATATATATATATATATATATATATATATATATATATATATATATATATATATATATATATATATATATATATATATATATATATATATATATATATATATATATATATATATATATATATATATATATATATATATATATATATATATATATATATATATATATATATATATATATATATATATATATATATATATATATATATATATATATATATATATATATATATATATATATATATATATATATATATATATATATATATATATATATATATATATATATATATATATATATATATATATATATATATATATATATATATATATATATATATATATATATATATATATATATATATATATATATATATATATATATATATATATATATATATATATATATATATATATATATATATATATATATATATATATATATATATATATATATATATATATATATATATATATATATATATATATATATATATATATATATATATATATATATATATATATATATATATATATATATATATATATATATATATATATATATATATATATATATATATATATATATATATATATATATATATATATATATATATATATATATATATATATATATATATATATATATATATATATATATATATATATATATATATATATATATATATATATATATATATATATATATATATATATATATATATATATATATATATATATATATATATATATATATATATATATATATATATATATATATATATATATATATATATATATATATTTGAAAATATATATTTTTAAAAATAATATATTTTAAAAAATACTAATCAATCTCAAGATAGCTCATTTAGCGACACGGATTACCACCTTTTATAAATATAGACAGACAGACAGAGAGACGAACTAATAGATTCATATAACTAGCACAAAAGAATAATCAAACATAAAAACAAAAGTACATAACTGGCTTGACACCCCGCCCACCCTCCCAGCCAAAATAATAATAAAACAACCAACCAACCAACCGCAACAGGCACATAAAGAAGATAACTTATTCAAAGTTGTGGAGAAACCTAATACACCATCATATGAAGCCGACAGGTAGAGAAACATAATACAGCATCATCGAGGTAGTTACTTGTCTGGTGAAAGTTAAGCCACATTATGCCATCTCCAGATCATATTTAGATTTACAACTGAAAGTACAAGTAGGAGCGTCAGACTGGGTAGTCACATCCACACTGGGTATTCTTTACTAGAAAGACTAATGTTCTCCTGACTCCATACGCATAGGTGCTCCTGAAGCCCAAAAGAAAGAAAACATAAGCACAAAGGGGAGAAGAGAAACTTATTCTTGAAATTCTGGATTTTAAACAAAAAATGCACACAAAAAAGAGGAAAAGAACACTGTATAAGACTTCAGTGATGAGTACTTGGAGAGGAAGAAATTTAAATAATTCCTTTAGAGTAGAAAAATAGGAAATCGCACCTTCATAAAGATAAGTTGGAATTCACACCCTCAGAAAAGAGAAGGAATCACACCTCAATCAAATAAATCATTATTTTTCAATCAACATAATTTAGCTTTCATTCTAATTACATCAAACTCTTTGATAAGAGACTCAAATCTCAATCAACTTACAAATAGATAAACTCTGATATAGAAATCTCAATCAACTTTCAAGTAGATAAAGTCTAATATAGAAATCTCAATCAACTTATAAATAGATAAAGTCTAATATAGATCAACTTTAACCAAGTGAAGCTTCCATTTAATCTAACACTGAATATCAATGGAAAGAGTTTCGCTCAAAGTACTCTCCATGGTGCGTGTGACCATTTTCTTGTTTGAAGCCCTCGAGTGGGACCATTTTGTTGGGCCGGGTACTTTTGAAGCCCTAGGAGTGGGAACATTGATGAGTGTATCGTTCTACTTAATATTAATATTATATGTTGAGATAAATGATCATGTTTGGTATCCGGTACAAAGATGATGATTGGTAGTGAGTGGGCGCATTTCATATCACATTTTAAGATTGAAAGACAAAGAGAAAAGATGCCAATGTATGACGACATTTCATTCAAGAATCTTACTTCAGATCATGGTTGATATTCCCCACACTCACTATCATCGCACCAAACTGTTTCAGACCGGAAGATATTCATATTTCTCTTAAATATTTTATTTAATATTATATATGGTTTATAGATCCGAATATGCTACTACTAATATTTATAATGAAGATATTATAGATCTAAATTTAAAAATTAAATTTTAAGTTGAAACTATATATTGTTTTAACCATGCATTTTATGTTGTCAAAACCAACTCCTCAAAATTTTCATAAGATCAAATAATCTTTACTCTTTGATACATAGTTAAAAACGCGTTGAAATTAGAAGAGATTTTGTTTGTAGATGATGCATGTGTATGACATCACATCCACCGATATACAAATTTTAATTTGAAAATTCAAGTTTAACATTTATCTCAATAATATTCACATGTCTTGATACAATCAATACTGTAATTTGAATGTTTAATTAAAATTCCGGAACTGGGATTTAAACTTTATCTATATAATCTTCCAGAGTCTCTACATTACATGTGTGTAACCCTTTTTCTCATTTTAATCCCTGGGACTATGACCATTTTGGTGGGCTCCTTCTCTTTGGAGTGGGTGTTCTTTTGTATTGTTAACATGCGTACATATATTAAGTTATTAAGTTATGGTATGTAATTTTTGCCTTTTGGTTGCCATGCAGCTAACTTATGTGAGGAATCTTTCTGAATTTGAAAAGGAAACATGTCCGTCAAAGCTGGCAAGCTCCAATTTGTTGATGTAAAGTTGGGGGTTGGTTTCAAATTCTTTAAGATAAGAGAATGAGAGGGCAAAGTTTATCTTATGAATGTAGGTCGGAGATGGGGCATAGTTTTGATCCTGACATCTTTGACCAGAAACATGGACCAAGTTCAAGATATTTTTGTTTCATCAAATTTTTTTGTTTTTTCGATTGATTTCATTATTTGGTTTTAAAAGGGAACATGACAATGCCCATCCTTTTGATTTCAAAAAGACAAAAAGGAAACTTGAAGACATTCTTTTACTAAGACTAATATCATACTCTTTAATATTTAAATCAATATTTTAAATTACGTAACCCTGTTGTAGATACTGTTTTTCTCAAATGTATGAAACTCGTCTCGCTTTCTCCACATCAAACCCAAGCCACAAATAACTATTGCAAAATACTAAAATCAAAGGCTATAGGATTCACGTAATGGTGGTGATGAGGTAAATATGTCAAAAGTATGGTTACGATATTAACAAACTTTAAGGTGTATTTGGCAACTCCACAAAACTTTTTTAATGGTACAACATTGGTCCAAATCTTTATTTTTAGTTTGGCAAAATTAGGCCTAAATAGAACTCGTTTTTCTAGTTCAAAATCTTACACATAAACTAGTTCTTTTATGAACCAACCCTTATCTGGTTCAACTTTATTCTAGTTAAGAAAAACTACTCTAACCTAATTCAATGTTGAAGTTACTAAACACACCCTAAGCATATACAAACTTGTGTATTCTGTTGAAGGTTATTTTAATTGTTTATTTTATTCGCAATGGCAGATGTACCTTTTTCTCCATGTCCTCTTTACTGCACAACCAAAGCGATGCTGCAAAAAGTGGTAATAGTAACATGCCCTCTGTGAGCTAAAAGATTCTACATGCCATACTAAGCCAAGGTTCCTCGCACAAACCAAAACGCATCATGCGGTAAGCATTATTCCATCAAACCCTAAAAGAAATTGACTTTTAAATTTTTAAAAAATTTTGGTAAGATAATATTTTATTAAAGAAATTAATTTTAAAAATAATATATTTTTGTAAAATAAAATAATTTTGTAAAATAATATTTTTGGTAAAATATAGTTTTGTAAATGAATTCGATAAAAATAATTCTTTCATAATTTTTAAAAAATATTATTGAATTTTTAAAAATAATATTTTAACAAAGTATAATAATATTCAAGGAAAATTTTATTTTTAGAAAAATAATACTTTTCAATTTATTTTTCAAAAATAATAAAATTTTGAAAATTATTTTTTCAAGAATTTTTCCAAAAATAGTATTTCTTCAAAAATAGTTTTTAAAGAAATATTTTTAGAAAATAAAATATTTTAAAAACAATATATTCTAGGAAAATATATTATTTTGAAAAATAATATATTATTTTAAAATATATAATTGTTTTTAAAATATATAATTTTTAAATATATATATTTGTTTAAAAAATATTTTTAAATACTTTTTTTTAAAAATAATACATTTTAAAATATATATATATATTTGAAAATATATTTTAAAAATAATATATTTTAAAAAATACTATATATTTTAAAATTAAGATATTATTTTAAAAATAATATATTACTTTAAAAATAATATATTTTAATAATATATTATTAAGAAACTTAAATTATTTTAAAAAATATTTTTTCAAGTTATTTCTTAAAAATAATACTTTTGAAATATATTATTAAAAATAACATTTTTCAAAAGAATAATATTTTAATTTTCGAGGAATAATATTTTTCAAATAATATTATTTTAAAAAATATTATTTTGAAAAAATTATCTTATAAAATATTTTTAAGATATTACCTTAAAAAAATATTTTTAAATAACTTTAATTTTAAAACTTTTTGAAGAAATTATTATAATAATTTTTAAAAGATTATTTTAAATCTTTAATGTTTCTTTTTTTTAAATATTAAGTAATGATTTTGATTTTAATAAATTTAGTGGTTGCAACTAAGTTGTATGACTTCTTGATCGTTTTGGCAAAGTCTATGTTCTGTAAGGGTTGTTTTGCAAGTGAGTCAACAAACAATGTCCAATGGACAAATTTGACTTCATTCCATGTGCAACCACTCCACTTGCAAGCTACCAAACGCCCCCGTAGTGTAAGTGTAAGCAGTACCTTCAGCTTTCCTCCAGGAAGTTTCAGAGACTAGAATTGCACCCATGACCCCCCTTGCTCCTCCCTTTCCACACTCCGAAAACCTCCTGCCAAATTATTTGCAAGGACGAGTCACAAGGGAAAACAAGTACCTGAAATAGAACATATTCGTTCCACCGTGAATACTACATATAATAATATCCATAAGCAGAGTTTAGGGAAGGCAAAAGACATTCTCAGAACATAGAAGAGCAATAACTTGCAGGAAGTAGATGAACCAGAGCATATATGCGGCAGCTAGTCAGTACCATACTGTACTTGGTTTGTTCATTTGTATTGTTCAAAAGTTGAAATTTTTTCTGGAGTGAAATTCAAATATAGAAATCATATTTGCTGAAATTGAGTTCACACAGGTGAAGCACGAATATTTGCCAATTATTATTGATTATAAACTGATTGTAAAGAAAAGTAAGTTCGGTCTTCGATATCAGTTCCTTCTTGAGTTAAAAATGGACAAAAGTGCATACATGTCTCTCTGTCTATAAACTTCAGTCCGTGTCCTCAAAATTTTCTGGATAGTTCAATGCTACCCATATGCATATTTATATATTAAATGAAGGGACACTGGATATCCATGTACCTGTTCACATCTCTAGCAGGATCCTGAGATACCTTGTATGGAGTAATAAGGGAAAAGCTAATACGCACTTAATTACAAATCTAGAAAACCAGAACCTACCATTTTACAAATAAAGAAAAATCAAGGGATGTAAACAGTACCAAACCACATCCATGAATTAGATAGATATGATCTAATAATGAACAAATTGGGTTAGAACTTTGAACATGCAGTAAGAAAAGTTAGGATGCAGTACCACACAAGGTTGAGCAAAAACCTCCAACAAGGTGGAAGTAACTAACCCTCTCAACATTCTAGAGCATACTGCTGCAACTGTACAACATAAAAAGAGAAGTAAAAATATTTTCATTGTGAAATAAAAAGGCACAGACTAATATATTAAGGATAAAGTAAACAAGCATGTTTTCGATTATGCTAAGTATTGGGTGAAAAGAGAACGCTGTATATGTGTTAGATAGGGGGGAAAAAGACAAATCACAAAAAAAAAAGGTACAAGAGAAAGGTTTAAGCAAAGTCTGGAGGAACAGATGTTGATCGATTTCAAACGGTGCAATGTGTGCTTTACTATAAATAGTTCATCGCTGATATTTAACCCTGGAACGTTCCCACATGCCTTTACGTCTGTTTAACAGGGGAAAAATAACGTAAACAGTTTAAAAATAGATTTCTATTCCTTCTCTAAGAAAGATCTATCAATTAAATATGCATTACACTTACACTAATAGATGCTTATTAATATCTCTGTTAGTTTATAATGCATGTCAACAGAAACCCTAGTGGCAGGGATAAGCCGGGGTGCACCCCACCCCAAAAAAGACTTTATTTTGTTAATAGTATATAGTTTATGATAGTTCAAAATAGCCCTTCATACCAAATTAATTGTGTAATATTCAGTGGGGTACACCACAAGCTCCATTTTCATGACATCTAAAAAACATTTACGCTTTGTTTTTCAAACCGAAGTCAATAGAAAAGCTCAGGTTTGTGACCCCACCTTTAAACTTTCCAAACGCCGTCAAAAAAAATCTATTCAGGTATTTAGGTTTTTTTCTCAATTTAATTTTTGGGGACTATTTGTTACTGTTCTAACTTTCTAGAATGTTTCTCAATTAAGTATTTAGGTTTTGTTAAGGAATATATTATGGAGATCTATAATGTTATAGTTATATTAGGAATAATATTTTAGGAGTACAAATTATAGATTTGGTGATTGAGAGATATTAGGAATGTAACTAAGAGAATAATTGTAATTAGGTAATTGTGTTTAGTCCCACATTGACTACACAATAAACTTCTTGTTATTTGTATCCCTATATAAAGGGGAGTAGTTGTAGCTTTTGATGATATGAATGAGAATTTACAATATTTTGTTAAACATTGTTTAACATGTTTGTTTCTCAAAAATGGGCATTTATTTTGGGAAACTGTAATTTTGAAATGCAATTAGGAGATTAGTTTTTGTGAAAATTGTATTGCTTATATAATGTTTCTCAATTACTTATTTAGATTATGAGGTTACCCATGTAAATGCAATTTCAATTTCGATTCAAATATTTCATGAAAAATGTAATTTCTTATTTAATTCTATAATTTTTCATCTTGGTTTCTTTCTTACAGCCCGTATACTTTATCACGGTATTAAATGAATCATATGGTGCATAATTATATTAAAAGAGTCTCTTAATAAATCAAGAGAATAATGAGTATCTTTGTCCTATGAGGAGATTCTTTCATAAGACAATGATGTGAGTGATCTCAACCAAGTGAATAAATGAAAGAAAATACCTCATAGCAACACTTACTGAGATTGAGCCACATCATTACATATGAGAGAAACCCCTCACATGACATATGATACCCATTAACCTCGTAAGTAAATTCATTCATGTAACACAATTATTGAAATAAAATTTTATATTGTCATGAAAATTTCGAGTGAATGAAAGGATTTAATTGATAATATACTTGACTTTATTTGCTCATCCGTGAACCCCCACCCCACCCCACCCACAAAAAACACACACACACACACACAAACACCCAGCTGAACAATCCTGGACTCATCCCTGCCTAGTGGTCAGATATTGTTCCCTGACCATCATCATATTACCACACCACAGAGCTGTACAACTGCAAAATCAATCACACAGATAATGTGGAGTTGTACTCTACCTGACACAATTCTATGGAGCTTAGATGATGACAGACTACCAGCCTTAATAGAACAAAGTTTACAGTTACAACTTCCCCCAAACATCACATTATAAAGATTCAAAAGGCCTACTATCCTGTTAATTACCCAGAGAGATCCTCTTGGACAAGAACAGTAACAAATATGTCATTATCCTTCATTCCCTGATTCAGAACTTCCGACAGTTTTCACCAAAATCACACTTTTAGAAAAAGGTTCTCAACTTCCTTGATGGAAGAGTTAAGTACTTCAGTGCATCCAAAATTTTGTGTAGATAAGTTCATCCTGTTGTGTCCAGAGCTTGGTATTCTAGCATTGGGAGTTACTGATATCTTCTTATATACTATAGCTTAAGCTGTTGTCCTATTTGAGTAACTAGTTTTCTTGTCCTACTTGTAAATTCTCTTCGTCTTGTTTCATTATAGCAAAAGGACTTACGCAAGAAAACGAAGCCATTATGGGCACATTTCACATATAAGATCATATTCTTTCCCAAACTTGCCAGTTACTACTTTAACAAGTTTTACAAAATTTTAGATCAAGATTCCACAAAAATGAAAATCAAATGATAGTACTTTAACCAAAGAAGATTGATACATCAGTTTAAGCAGAAAGCTCCCTTCCCCAACGAGATAAATAAATAAACATGGAATGACTTCAATAATAGATACCTTTAGCAGCAGAAGCTTACATAACTTGTCTATTTGAAAGAAATCTGTGGTGATTTTCTCTGAGAATTAATTTTAGGGCATTGCTTGAGATGGCGTGCAAATTGAACATGTATAATACATGCAAAAGTTGAGATTGGTAGAATCATAATTGAAGTTGTGGCTAAGGTGTGAATCAAGTTAAAAGAAAGGAAACAAACAACATGTTGCATTGCAAATTTTCAACATAGGAGGCAGCTTCTAGGGATGGATGGATAATATATTCATGTAGCCAACTGCCAACCTCATAAATTTGGAGGAAAGATTTGTTGTTGTTGGCATTACAAAAAGCAACAAGTTAAATATATTAATCTACTGATACTTCATACAATTGTAACCATCAAGCATACTATGAAGCAATAAAAAATTTAACTGGTGAAAAGAGGTAAACAACGAAAAAATCTAAAATTTAAACCTAAAGCATGGATTTGATAGAAATGATCGAATAAAAAGGAAAAGCAAAAACAGCTGCGACAAGTTATTACCGCCATCATATTCTCCTCAAACAAAGAATTTGTTCCAGTGAAATCTGTACCACGGACCATCATACTGAAAGATCCTAAGCTTTCCTTCCTGCAGATCACAACAAAATAAAATGTACCTTACAGTTGAGAGTACACGTTGACGATCATCAACTGCCAACATAACCCAAAAAGGACACCTTTGTTCCATAGATAAGACCCCCTCCAGCTAAAGGATGAAAACATGCAACATTGACCTCATCATCTGCACTAGGAAGAACTCTAACAAGTTCCATATCTGAAACTCTATAAATCTGGAAACCAAATATAATACTGTCAGACAGGCTAATATGTTTCGATTGATTATGTACATTGGTAAAGAATAACACATAGCTTTCCTTAGAATGGAGATTCAACTAAATAACCAATTATATATGTTCAGGACATTGGTCATGAAGATAAATAGTTGAAAGGACTTAAAATTAGAAGAAAAGGAAATCATTAAAATTAATAATACCTTAAGGGGTGATATTTTAAATACATAAATCCTATCACATTAAAAATACAATTAAAAGATTTTAAAATATAAAGTACTAGAAGTATGCATCACTACTAACACTTAAATTTGACTTATGATATTCTCTGCAACATAAATCCTATCATCTCTCTTTAGAATTATTATTTAGTTTGTTTCTAGAATCCATGTGGTTTCGTCAGGACTACAAATTACTAATCCATGAGAAAACCTATGGTTTCCAAAGGTTCCTGTACTCTCCCTCTTCGGATCCATTTAGGTCCAAATTGCTTCCCATCCGAATCTGTATTTGCACTCAGTGTCTTCTTCAATTCTAGGGTAGCGCCAATGTTTTAAAAATAAGCCGATTTTATCGATTTATCCCCGATATATAGGGCTTGGGCTATGGCCGATACGATTTTTGCAAAAATATATCGCATATAAGTTTTGGGCCAATTTTTCCCGATATATCGGTGTAAATCTGATAAATCGGCCAATTTCTCGTGGGCTAAAATCACCCGATTTTCTACAATTTACATTCTAAGTGAACTGGTTCGGGTTTGGAGACAAAAAACCCTCTTTTTTCCATATTCGACCCACATACACTAAACAAAAACAATACTATCCTATTCTATTTCACTTTCACTAAACAAAAACAATTGGTAAGTGATCTTAAACATGTGTTATTTACATATTAGTATGTTTATGTTTCATTAAATGTGCTCGGATTACTTTTTAAGACATTATATTATATATGCTCACCATTCGATATAACACTCCGATTTTTACTACTTATCCCCGATATATCCCGATAACTAGGATCCGATATGAATTTTGGCCGATCCGATATATTTCCGATAACCGATATTTAAAACATTGCCTCCCAGTTTTCCCCTTACCCAATCTGATTTCTGCTTCCAAAATGGTAAGTGCAGTTAGGCCTATGAAATCAGTTCATAACGAAGATTTCTGTAACATCCATGTACAGTATATGGCCTCCACAAAAGCTCGCATCCATTTGCAAAGCTTAAAAACCCATTGGTTCATTAAGCACTCAGGCAAGTTGCTAAAGCGGGTCAGCATATATGACCCTTTGCCATTTAACGACTTTTAAAACATTTCAAGCATCCCAACAGGATTAGATTAAAAAAAAAGTTGATCTTAGATTGTTTGAATTGTCCGGAATGAGAGAGAGAGAGAGTGGGAGGAGAGAGTCAGTTGTAGACAACAAGGGAGATAAAACCGAGAAGAGAGGAGAATAATGCAACATGCATATTGCAAGCGAACTATGAGCTACGAAGAAGAGGAGAAGAAGGAATAAAAAACAGAGAAAAAAAATCAGTAACACAGGAGATTCCAAAGATGAAATTGATCACTGATGACTGGATCTTTCCACACACACACACACACACACACACACACACACACACACACACACACACACACACACACACACACACACACACACACACACACACACACACACACACACACACACACACACACACACACACACACACACACACACACACACACACACACACACACACACACACACACACACACACACACACACACACACACACACACACACACACACACACACACACACACACACACACACACACACACACACACACACACACACACACACACACACACACACACACACACACACACACACACACACACACACACACACACACACACACACACACACACACACACACACACACACACACACACAAACACCCAGCTGAACAATCCTGGACTCATCCCTGCCTAGTGGTCAGATATTGTTCCCTGACCATCATCATATTACCACACCACAGAGCTGTACAACTGCAAAATCAATCACACAGATAATGTGGAGTTGTACTCTACCTGACACAATTCTATGGAGCTTAGATGATGACGGACTACCAGCCTTAATAGAACAAAGTTTACAGTTACAACTTCCCCCAAACATCACATTATAAAGATTCAAAAGGCCTACTATCCTGTTAATTACCCAGAGAGATCCTCTTAGACAAGAACAGCAACAAATATGTCATTATCCTTCATTCCCTGATTCAGAACTTCCGACAGTTTTCACCAAAATCACACTTTTAGAAAAAGGTTCTCAACTTCCTTGATGGAAGAGTTAAGTACTTCAGTGCATCCAAAATTTTGTGTAGATAAGTTCATCCTGTTGTGTCCAGAGCTTGGTATTCTAGCATTGGGAGTTACTGATATCTTCTTATATACTATAGCTTAAGCTGTTGTCCTATTTGAGTAACTAGTTTTCTTGTCCTACTTGTAAATTCTCTTCGTCTTGTTTCATTATAGCAAAAGGACTTACGCAAGAAAACGAAGCCATTATGGGCACATTTCACATATAAGATCATATTCTTTCCCTAACTTGCCAGTTACTACTTTAACAAGTTTTACAAAATTTTAGATCAAGATTCCACAAAAATGAAAATCAAATGATAGTACTTTAACCAAAGAAGATTGATACATCAGTTTAAGCAGAAAGCTCCCCTTCCCCAACGAGATAAATAAATAAACATGGAATGACTTCAATAATAGATACCTTTAGCAGCAGAAGCTTACGCAACTTGTCTATTTGAAAGAAATCTGTGGTGATTTTCTCTGAGAATTAATTTTAGGGCATTGCTTGAGATGGCGTGCAAATTGAACATGTATAATACATGCAAAAGTTGAGATTGGTAGAATCATAATTGAAGTTGTGGCTAAGGTGTGAATCAAGTTAAAAAGAAAGGAAACAAACAACATGTTGCATTGCAAATTTTCAACATAGGAGGCAGCTTCTAGGGATGGATGGATAATATATTCATGTAGCCAACTGCCAACCTCATAAATTTGGAGGAAAGATTTGTTGTTGTTGGCATTACAAAAAGCAACAAGTTAAATATATTAATCTACTGATACTTCATACGAATTGTAACCATCAAGCATACTATGAAGCAATAAAAAATTTAACTGGTGAAAAGAGGTAAACAACGAAAAAATCTAAAATTTAAACCTAAAGCATGGATTTGATAGAAATGATCGAATAAAAAGGAAAAGCAAAAACAGCTGCGACAAGTTATTACCGCCATCATATTCTCCTCAAACAAAGAATTTGTTCCAGTGAAATCTGTACCACGCGGACCATCATACTGAAAGATCCTAAGCTTTCCTTCCTGCAGATCACAACAAAATAAAATGTACCTTACAGTTGAGAGTACACGTTGACGATCATCAACTGCCAACATAACCCAAAAAAAAGGACACCTTTGTTCCATAGATAAGACCCCCTCCAGCTAAAGGATGAAAACATGCAACATTGACCTCATCATCTGCACTAGGAAGAACTCTAACAAGTTCCATATCTGAAACTCTATAAATCTGGAAACCAAATATAATACTGTCAGACAGGCTAATATGTTTCGATTGATTATGTACATTGGTAAAGAATAACACATAGCTTTCCTTAGAATGGAGATTCAACTAAATAACCAATTATATATGTTCAGGACATTGGTCATGAAGATAAATAGTTGAAAGGACTTAAAATTAGAAGAAAAGGAAATCATTAAAATTAATAATACCTTAAGGGGTGATATTTTAAATACATAAATCCTATCACATTAAAAATACAATTAAAAGATTTAAAATATAAAGTACTAGAAGTATGCATCACTACTAACACTTAAATTTGACTTATGATATTCTCTGCAACATAAATCCTATCATCTCTCTTTAGAATTATTATTTAGTTTGTTTCTAGAATCCATGTGGTTTCGTCAGGACTACAAATTACTAATCCATGAGAAAACCTATGGTTTCCAAAGGTTCCTGTACTCTCCCTCTTCGATCCATTTAGGTCCAAATTGCTTCCCATCCGAATCTGTATTTGCACTCAGTGTCTTCTTCAATTCTAGGTAGCCAATGTTTTAAAATAAGCCGATTTTATCGATTTATCCCCGATATATAGGGCTTGGGCTATGGCCGATACGATTTTTGCAAAAATATATCGCATATAAGTTTTGGGCCAATTTTTCCCGATATATCGGTGTAAATCTGATAAATCGGCCAATTTCTCGTGGGCTAAAATCACCCGATTTTCTACAATTTACATTCTAAGTGAACTGGTTCGGTTTGGAGACAAAACCCTCTTTTTCCATATTCGACCCACATACACTAAACAAAACAATACTATCCTATTCTATTTCACTTTCACTAAACAAAACAATTGGTAAGTGATCTTAAACATGTGTTATTTACATATTAGTATGTTTATGTTTCATTAAATGTGCTCGATTACTTTTAAGACATTATATTATATATGCTCACCATTCGATATAACACTGATTTTACTACTTATCCCGATATATCCCGATAACTAGGATCCGATATGAATTTTGGCCGATCCGATATATTTCCGATAACCGATATTTAAAACATTGACTCCCAGTTTTCCCCTTACCCAATCTGATTTCTGCTTCCAAAATGGTAAGTGCAGTTAGGCCTATGAAATCAGTTCATAACGAAGATTTCTGTAACATCCATGTACAGTATATAGCCTCCACAAAAGCTCGCATCCATTTGCAAAGTTTAAAAACCCATTGGTTCATTAAGCACTCAGGCAAGTTGCTAAAGCGGGTCAGCATATATGACCCTTTGCCATTTAACGACTTTTAAAACATTTCAAGCATCCCAACAGGATTAGATTAAAAAAAAAGTTTATCTTAGATTGTTTGAATTGTCCAAAATGAGAGAGAGAGAGAGAGAGAGAGAGAGAGAGTGGGAGGAGAGAGTCAGTTGTAGACAACAAGGGAGATAAAACCGAGAAGAGAGGAGAATAATGCAAAATGCATATTGCAAGTGAACTATGAGCTACGAAGAAGAGGAGAAGAAGGAATAAAAAACAGAGAAAAAAAATCAGTAACACAGGAGATTCCAAAGATGAAATTGATCACTGATGACTGGATCTTTCCATGCATAAGGATTTTCTTCATTCATTATTTTATTTTAATATATTCTTGTGCTCCTCCACATACACCCCTACTAGTCAAGAGTGGTACTACAGTCAAACGATACAAGTTTACAAACCCAGGAGAAACATCTAATAAGGCCATTGCATGTTGCAATCTCTCCTTTCAATCAAGATGCTCACCTGGTCAAACCCCATTTCCGGGGAGGTGTCTCACATTGCCTGAATGCCACAGGAGCCCAATCGGCAAAAGCTTTATATCAATCAACAAATTGCATAATATGCCCATGCTTCTAGATGTGAACCTTAGTACAGGAGACCTAAACTGAACCTGTGTAGTTGTTCAAAACAGGGTCACGTTGGGTTGCACTTGGATTGAATAATTAAGTTAACATAACAAGGACATATAAGATGAGAACACAGTGGATCTATTAACAAACATATTAGACAATAAACAACATGATGGTTGTCGCATTTGAACCCTGGTCACTGAAGCAACTGTGGACAGAACCAAGCCAAACATTCTTGTGGCATGTTAAATGTGGTGGATATACTGGTCAACTGTTATGATGAGAATCTATTCGTCATTTAGTCACATTCACATGTTATGATGAATTTTTCACTTTCAACGAATCATGAAGTTTAGGCTCATGTCATCAAGGATCAACCTTTTAAAATTTTAAGAATCTAAAAGAAGAGTTTTGCTCTCGGGAATTACTTTCAGCTCTGAAACATGATATAAGCCACATAGCCAACTGAAAGAACCAAAATGGTGAAGAAAATGTTATCTTTTCAAATAGTTGCTAACATGTAGAGAACATAATAATAACCAGTTAATAGGCATAGAAAACTACTAAGACACAGGAAAACTCCTTGAGATTGAAGTTAAAAACTTTGCTGATATTAACCTCCATAACCGTGTATGTGCCCGTTGCAGTTTCCTCATTGATGGCATTTCTCCAACGTAGTGAACCATGACGACGACCATAAGCTAATAATAAGTGCTCCGATGTAGGTGCAAACTATAACAAAATTGGAATCAAGTAAGCACAGCTGAAATGATATTCATGAAAAGAAGTTGTTACATAACTAAATTTGATCTTCTGCAATTCATATACACGCTCATTTATTTATATGCCATATGGAAAGGTGCATACTTGATCTGCATGTTTCCACTGAATAAACAAATATAAATCAGATGAAAATGATACATTCAGTATCCTCAACAGTAAATAATATCATAAAGCTAAGAGTTTCAAGTTCCAGCAAAGCAGCAAGTCATCGATGAAGGTATAATTGGTTTGCAGAAAAATGGAGACATAATCACAGAGGAAAATTGAGCCATAGTTGATTAGAGTATGGAATCGCATGAAATTGGCTGAGATGACAATTTAACTTTTCTGGTAGCATCTTCACTTATGCTTAACTATCAACCTTAGATTAAAACTCGAGAAAGAGAAAGGAATCTCAACTCCATCACTCAGTTACTAATATTCTGTGGTGCACTGTTTATTGCATTACTTGACCATGTATTCCAATTATGCTATCCACTTGAGAGAGTTTGAATCGTTTAACCTTCTTTTCTTCAACTAACTCTAACCATTTCCATGTCAGACTCCACCGTTCTATCACAAACCACGCATCTGAATTTCCAACTCTTAATTCAGTCCATGCTACTAGTGCACCTGCAAATGTTCACCGGACTTTTTCAAGACACTCGTCCTTCTTCAATTCAAAGAAACCTAAAATTTAGGATTTGATGGGACTGGTATGTTCTATCATTTTCTCCATCAATGAAGCTGGCATAAAATAGCTCTTTTACTGTTTCTTAAAATCATTCACTTTTACTACACTATTAACTGTGAGTTGCAGAACCTAGTGGCAAAAGGCTACAAGTGACCAATTCCTAATAATGGATCTAGCTACAGCCTGGAACCAATTCCTAATAATGGATCTAGCTACAGGCTTTTTACGACTTCAACATGGATCTCTCCAACAAAGGTCTTAAAAACATGGAGCAGTATAAGGTAACCATTCTTTTTTCTTTCTTTCTTTCTTTTTTTTCTTTGTTGAAAAAAAGTGAGCATAACCTGTATAGAAGTCAAACAATGAGCAGCTCTAATTGCCCTTGAAGCCAGAATGGAACCAAAGCTGCAACCATCAAACAGTAAAGTTCAGATACTGAACTACAAAACAGCCATGAGAAAAGTGGTTGCAGTACATGAACAAAAAAATTGAAAAGGAAAAGAAAGGTGCAAGGATAGGTGCAAGGATATAGAGGTCTCACGTTGCCTCCTCTAGGGAATAAATGCGAAGTTCATATATTACTTGGTGAGCTGAAAGGGGATGCTGTGTAGGGGATGTAGCAGCTCCTAAAGCATCAGGGTTCATCTGCGACTGTAATCCATGATCCCCTTCCAACTGAGGAAGAACACATGCAACACAAGCAGCTAAGAATCGCCCACATGGAGAGAAGTGTGCACCCATTTCACTGCCATTATTCTAAGGACATTAGAATCAAAATAGAAATGGAAACTATAACTCCAACTAGCCAAAATTTACTTAATATCAGAATAAATGGATACTATTTCATCACGCTAAGCAGAGAGTTCTGCTGAAGATAATTCTCAAACAAATGTTTAGCAGGTTATATCGACAATGATATACTACAACTAAATGCCTCTTGTCATTAAGTAGAAAAACATTTTCCTATCTCACACTGATTATTCAACTTGAAAGATGCCCAAGAGGCATGTCATGTGTAAACAATTGATTGCATAGTTAAATATGACACTGAAATCCTGTACAATGTTTAATGGTGAAGACATCTCACGCTTCGATAAGGTCATTAGGTAACATACTATATGAATACGAGAACAATCCACGACAATGCCTACATCTAAGAACTTTGTGGTCACCGGAGATGAAGATGATATGCACTAAACAATACTTATTATTCGAATTACAAGTACACTATACTTAAGGACTTCCCTTTGATTATATGTACCTGCAGAGGACAGCATGTGGAATTGTCAAGAGACACCTCTCTGGATCAAGAGGGGAACTTGGGACCTGTATATCATGGGCCCATATTCTCAGCTTCACAGTACAAGGCATTTCTGTAGCAGCTGCATCAGACAGAAATTTGGAGATTTAGAGGAAATGCTACTAAAAAATATCTTCACGGCAATGTTTAAGTTGAGAATTTAAAGAGGAAGTACCTTCTCTGGGATCTGTCAAAAACATCAGCCGAGAGAGTGAGTGGTGTCGACAAGAATTTTGCCCATTGTCCCTTCGACGACTGGGAGTAGTCATTGCTGAAGAAGCTGATGCAGTTCTCACGCTATGCATAAGAGGTAGATCAGATGCTGCAATTTCAGAGCCTGATCCAGAGGGTATTGATTCTTGGAAAGCACTATTAACAGGCAGCATTGCGTGCAGGCCAGCATGGGTTTGACCCATTACCCAGCCCTGCAGGAATGGAAGCTGCCAGGAATCTACATCATTGAATGGAATGTACGGATGAAAGTTGCCATGATCAGCACTCATCATAGGCATACTGAATTCTCTGCTGCCGGAGAAGTTTGATAAATTTATCGCCGTAGTACTCCGAATACTTTGCCCAGGTAGGCTATTAGATCTCTCTGTGGCCGTAACAGTCCCTTGGTAAATAGACGGTTCATCATTATGAGCTGCATCCATCCTCTCATTAACACGAGCAGAGGGGCTAAGTTGACTCCTGACTGTATGCTGCCAATTGATATTTTCTGTGTTTCCAGAACCAGAATAACCAGTTGCTCCATCCACCCCATACAATAAAGGAAGATTTTCTCTTGGAAGATATGACCCATAAGGATCAAAACACACCTCCATAGGCATTGCTAGGTTATTATGATGGCTTCCCGTATTTGAATACGCTTGCTGTTGAGAAAACTCTGCTCGTTGACGCCAATTAACTGAACCAATTGGCATGTCATACTGCTGCAGACGTTGCCTACTATCTCTTAGAAATGTGGACTCAGAAATGTAAGGAGAGGGTGTAAAAGATAATCTAGACTCGTCATAAATATTGGTATTCTGTTTGACGTTTCTATAGATAATGGCAGGTGGATAGTGGGGATAACCAGGAGTGGTTGCTAAGGTCAATTGATAATCTTGCGATTCGAGATCATTAACCTGCAAACCAAGAAGTAAATTAGACTTACTTCCACAGTGCAGGTGAGCAGTCATATTCAAATGCAAACCATAAATATTGACACCTCAGCTGTCAACAGTAAAGGGGCACCAAATGGGTGAAACTGAACTGCTCTTAGTGAGCGCCTTGTCTTCAGCACAGAGGTTGGGGAAGTTGACTCTCCACGCCTGTTATTGTAGTGCCACATGAAAAGCTGAGTACATTTTCAAGAAGAAAAGAAATCAACACATGCATCATCATGAACCATAAACACTCATCAAACAAGCTTTTCAGGTTAGACGGCATACCCTATGACCTGATGCTACAGCAATAACTTCTCCTTGAGCATGAAAAGCAATCGAAGCAATAGGACGGTCTGCTCGTTGAAAGATAAAAAGAAAGCTTCTTACATTCTTGAATTAGCAAATAGGGAAAACACATGGTGTGGAAGTAAAATAAGAAGTAAAGTGTCAGAGAGGTACAAAAATCATGTGATCCAATACAAGCAGCAGTATTTGCATTCCATAGCCGAACTTCATGATCCAAGCTTCCACTAGCAAGTACCTCTGAATGCAATGGATGAAACCTAACCTGTTGAAAACCCATTAGCTCATAAAAGAAAGCACCAATACATGCAGATATGCAGAGTGGTGCTAGGGTTCTACAAGAGGGTTCCAACTCAAACCTTATGTCAAACAAGAATTTGACCTCTAGTCCCATCAGGCAATTGGATTAACAAATGACTACCAGTTTGGTTACCTTGAAGATTTCGTTATGTTTCAATCTGAACACAAAAAGAATAAAAAGAAGGGACATTGAGAAAGGTTTAAGTCTAAATTTGATCATAAACAACCTAATTTTCTCAAATGCCAAATCCAACGTATATTTGGCTCAGACTGAGAAATCAGTTAAGTTGGGAGGAGTTCCTTTTCTTGGTCGTCTACATTGGTTTGATATCATCTGATCAATACTGATCTCTTATTTTGGGATAATACAAAATAATGCCTCTTTTTCTTTGTGCATGATCTAAAGCCTTAGAAAAGAACATTTTTCTTTAACATACAAGTTTTGCTCCATGTTATCTCATCAACGTTTAATTTCAATAGTCATACTAGATCACAAGCACATGCATAAAGCACATGCAAAACCCGATTTACAAAAATTAACAATAGAAATGAAGAAACTTTTTGTGAGTAACAAAGGAAATTATTGTTTAAAATTTTATATGGTTGCTCATGGAAGTTAATTCAATCAAAGGAATAAAGTTGTACTTAACAGATATGATTGAAATATACTTTTTGTTTTTAAGATGAGAATAGTACAGAGATTTTAACTCGTAACTGTCTATAATCCACCTCGAATCATTTACCATTTGGGTTATAGTTTATGGGTACAAACTTCTTAAAATCTAGTTTTGATTTGTTATTATTTATTTGTACCTTGATTTGATTAATTAAACTTTATATGGAATTCTATATATGTATAAGGTCCTTGCCTTTTGGTGACATGATATCTATTATCTATAACTATTACTTAAGAAAAGATATTTTTGGTGTTCTACCCTTATGTTATTCACACGCTTCAAAAATTCCAAATAAATCCCAAAAGTCATACACACAACTTCTAATAATTTACAACTTAATAGAGGGACAAAGTTGGAAAAAAAAACAATCTACTTCACAACTATCCTCACTATTTCCTTACTAACAAACCACCCCACAACTACCTATAACTATCCCCACAAATTACAGACCCTATCCGAATTTCTCCCCTCCCTCCTCCCTCTCTCCCCCATAAGATATCTATCTTTAATAGTGTAAAGACTTATTTATTGTTCTCAAATCTTGAAACCCCTGGTATTATTTAACTATTATCATGTGCCAACACGTAAATTGTTAGAAGTGATCTTTGTAAAACTGGCAAATATGTCAAGCATTGTACACGAGGAGTTCTTCATTAAAGGCTCAAAGTTTGTTGATTGGAGTGAGCAATTTCGAGTCTTCATGTGTGCCTCACACCACAAAAAACAAACACTATAATATTTATCAATATAGAGTACTACACAGTAATACAGGTGTGTATTGGATCTCAAAGATGTGCAACGAGATCACTAGGTATGCAATAAGCATCTATCTTTAGTTTTAAGATATTTCTTTTATTACAAAAAAGAATTTTCTCTCTCTCTCCTCTTTTATATATATATATATATATATATATATATGGGAATGATGTATATGAGGTGACTACCATTTTGCTAAATGAACTACCAAGAGATAGAGTAGTGAGGTCCACACGTTTTGATGTGACTAGCAAGGTGGGCCTCACCACATGGCTATCTCTTAGTAGCTCATTTAGCAAAATGAGCCACCTCATATACATTATTTCCATATATATATATATATATATATATATATATATATATATATATATATATATAAGCTCCTATAAACTTAGTGTCCACCAACTTTTTATCCATTATTTTTATATTGAGAATTTGAGATTTGTGCTAGCATGTGATACAAATCAAGGCACAAATCTCAAAGATAGCATTAATGTGTAGCACAAATCTCAAAGCATAATGAAGGGATAAAAAGTTAGTGAACAAGGACTCCTATCCACTTAAGTTTATAGGAGCTTTACTATATATATATATATATATGGAATGAAGGATGGGCCATTTTGCTAAATGAACTACCAAGAGATAGAGTAGTGAGGTCCACACCTTTGATTTGACTAATAAGGTGGGCCTCACCACATGGCTATCTCTTAGTAGCTCATTTAGCAAAATGAGCCACCTCATATACATTATTTCCTATATATAGGAAATATGATTCTAAGGAGTCACCTTAGATTGAATATAAGGATGCACCTTGAAAATTATGTTATATACAATCACTTTACTTAATCCACTCGCTCATTTTGATCTATATGTTTTGGATGGTGTATAAATAAAAAACTAGTCATGTTGGATTATAGTTACTCATGCATCAAGTGATTGTAAAATTAATGTTTTACGATAATACAACTAAAGAGCT
The DNA here is from genome assembly GCA_012295165.1 of Asparagus setaceus. Taxonomy (NCBI): domain Eukaryota; kingdom Viridiplantae; phylum Streptophyta; class Magnoliopsida; order Asparagales; family Asparagaceae; genus Asparagus; species Asparagus setaceus. The sequence goes on along the minus strand of CM022701.1, from coordinate 2,295,124 downwards.
AATGAAAAATATGTGTTAGAAGTTTTGAAACATCATGATTTTTATTTTATAGATTTTTAAGACATTTAAATCATTATGAATGGAGCGGATCGCTCATTAGAATAGCACAATCCATGCATCGAGAGGTGCATCCTTAGATTCAATCTAAGTGGCTCCTTAGAATCATATTTTCCATATATATATATATATAAGCTCCTATAAACTTAGTGTCCACCAACTTTTTATCCATTATTTTTATATTGAGAATTTGAGATTTGTGCTAGCATGTGATACAAATCAAGGCACAAATCTCAAAGCATAATGAAGGGATAAAAAGTTAGTGAACAAGGACTCCTATCCACTTAAGTTTATAGGAGCTTTACTATATATATATATATATATATATATATATATATATATATATATATATGGGAATGATGTATATGAGGTGGCGGCTCATTTTGCTAAATGAACTACCAAGAGATAGAGTGGTGAGGTCCACACTTTTTGATGTGACTAGCAAGGTGGGCCTCACCACATGGCTATCTCTTAGTAGCTCATTTAGCAAAATGAGCCACCTCATATACATTATTTCCATATATATATATATATATATATATATATATATATAAGCTCCTATAAACTTAGTGCCCACCAACTTTTTATCCATTATTTTTATATTGAGAATTTGAGATTTGTGCTAGCATGTGATACAAATCAAGGCACAAATCTCAAAGATAGCATTAATGTGTAGCACAAATCTCAAAGCATAATGAAGGGATAAAAAGTTAGTGAACAAGGACTCCTATCCACTTAAGTTTATAGGAGCTTTACTATATATATATATATATATATATATATATATATATATATATATATATATATATATATGGGAATGATGTATATGAGGTGACTACCATTTTGCTAAATGAACTACCAAGAGATAGAGTAGTGAGGTCCACACCTTTGATTTGACTAATAAGGTGGGCCTCACCACATGGCTATCTCTTAGTAGCTCATTTAGCAAAATGAGCCACCTCATATACATTATTTCCTATATATAGGAAATATGATTCTAAGGAGTCACCTTAGATTGAATATAAGGATGCACCTTGAAAATTATGCTATATACAATCACTTTACTTAATCCACTCGCTCATTTTGATCTATATGTTTTGGATGGTGTATAAATAAAAACTAGTCATGTTGGATTATAGTTACTCATGCATATGAAAATATGTGTTAGAAGTTTTGAAACATCATGATTTTTATTTTATAGATTTTTTAAGACATTTAAATCATTATGAATGAAGCGGATCGTTCATTAGAATAGCACAATCCATGCATCGAGAGGTGCATCCTTAGATTCAATCTAAGTGGCTCCTTAGAATCATATTTTCCATATATATATATATATATATATATATATATATATATATATATATATAGAGAGAGAGAGAGAAGTCTCACTTAAGGAATTCTCCGCATGTAATGCCCGTCCTCTCGTTGGTTGCATTTTGTTAGGATTTAACAGATTTTAAATATAGTAACAGGGTATAATTGGAAATTATTTTGTAAAAGTCAAAAGAAAAGGAGTTTTATGAAAATTTACAAATCCCAATCTTGTTTTGCCTTCCCTGAAACACTAGAAAGATTCCTTCTCTGTTATTTCTTCTCCTCCTTCAAATTCGAAAACTATTGGATTCAACTCAACGATTGTTGAAAAAAGAAGAAGAATTCTCAACACTTCTTCTTGCTTTTGGAACTCAACAGGAAGAAAAATTTCTTTGTTGGATTCTTATATTTGAAGTAGTTGTATTTATAGAGAATTTTATTTTTTTCTCTATTGAGATTCTTTATCAATTGTTTTCTTGTTGAGTTCACTTTCCTTTTTTTTGGTTGTTGCAATCTGTATGGTTTGATTTTTTTTCCAATAAAGATTTACCAGTTACTAATATTCATATGACTTTTATTTAGTTTAATCTTCTTAGAGTTTTTTAGATGCTTGTTATAGATGTTCTAATTACTATATTCGCTTTTCTTGTTTATGATTTTAGAGTTGTCTTTATTCTGTTAATACATATCTTCAAAAATTTCTAACAGTGGCTCTTAAATAATATTTTTCAAGTTATCCTCAATATTGTTGACATTGCCGGACTGTCCGAATGAAAGTACCTTTATCGATTCTTATAATACAAGGTTGGAGTCTAAAAAACATTGATGATGCTAATGGAAAGTACCTTTATCGATTCTTATAATACAAGGTTGGAGTCTAAAAAACATTGATGATGCTAATGTTAATGACAGCCAAAATGCTATGGAACCACGGTTTGGAACGGAATTTTCAACATATCTCAAAGCATATAATTACTACAATGCATATGCAAGAGTAAAAGGATTCAATTTTCACATAAGTTCAAGCAATCACTTTCGAAAAGAGACGAAATAACTCATATCCAGGACATTCGACTGTAACAAGGAAGGCTGGAAATCTATAAGTGACAAGAGAAAGCACGGAAGAGAAGTTAATCGTCGAAAAGGTACAATGGTTGGTTGCAAAGTGAGGTTGCAAGTCAATCGAACAGATAAAAATACATGGGTGGTCAGCAAATTTGTTAGTGAGCACATAAATCATGAGTTCACTAGTCATGATAAAGTAAAGAATCACTATTCACATTGAAAGTTGCATCGAACAAACAATTGTAAGAGTCTGATTGATATTTTGCATGAACGATTTCCCCCAATGACAATTTCACGAGTCATAAATGTTGTTGCTGGAAGTCAGAGGAAACTGTGACATCGCAATAATGTAGTAACCACATAAGGAAACATAAAAAGAATAATATGGGTAATGAATGTATAACGGTTATTCGTCAATTCTTAGATAAAAGGGCATTTGATCCTGACTGTTATTTTGCTATTGAATTGGAGAATACTGGAACTATAAGGAGCATATTTTGGGCAGATGGATGAGCAAGAGCATCATTTTTAAAGTTTCATGACTTCGTTGTTTTTGATATTACGTATAGAACTAACAAGTTGGCTCTACCTTTTGCTCCAGTTATGGTGTTAACCACCGCAGACAATCAATGTTGTTTAGTTGTGCACTACTTACACACAAGGAAGAAGACATATTTTTTTAGTTGTTTACTAAATGGTTGAAGTGTATGAATGGAATGGCACCGATTGCTATTATTATAGATCATGATAAAGCTATATGCAATGCCATTCAAAGGGCTTTCAAATACTCGACATCAATGTTCTAAAAATCGGCATATGCGGCCGCATATGCGAATCGGCCCATTTTCGCTTGGAAATGGGCTGATTCGGTAATTTATGCGGTCAACCGCATAATTCGAAAGCAACGATACCAAGATAAAACGAGTATGCGGGCGAGTTTTAAATAGGGTTTTAAACAGGATTTGGGCTTTAAACAGGGTTTCGGGTTTAAAAAAACTAAACCCGCATATATTTTAAACCCGATTGAATAAAACTCAAACTCCTAGGATTTTTTCTTTCTCCTTAGCCGCCTCCCCCCAGCTCTCTCTTTGTGGTCGCCTCCCCATCTCTCTACGACTTCCAAAGACAACAAGAAGAAGCAAAGAAGAATAACACAAAGAAGAACATCAGCGGCAACAGAGGCGGTGGGGGTAGCAACGGGCGACGGCGACGGCAGCAAGTATGGCGGCGGTAATGTAGCCGCAAACAGGCATGATCTATGTAGCAAGAATGGCGGCAATGGGCGAGGTGATAGTGAAGGTGAATTTCTTGCTTTTTTCACTCTTTTATTCCATTTAATCAATCAATAGATAGTAAACAAGTTTATGTGATTGATATTATTGAGAATGGTGAAATTTCTTAGTATTTTTAATCATGCGGATGTTTCACTATGTTCCCTCTAAAGAAGAGTTGGATGCTGACATTCGTTATGAGGATGATGAGGAAGACTAAATGCTTTGGTTTTAGTTTATGAATATTTTATTTTAATTAGTAACTTTTATCTAAGTAGCTAGTTAATTATGATGTATGCATGGATAATGGATGCATTAGATTGAGTGTTTAATTAGTTACTTAATTATTGATTATTCAACAAGATATTTATTTGCATTTTTCTTAGTATATCTTCTATCTTTTACTAATTATATATATTTTTATGTATGAAAAATAATACATATATGTTAAAAAATTCAAAAAACGCATAATTCCGCATAATCCGATTAATCGTGACTCGTTCTCGGACCGCACAGATAATAAAACCGTGTTTTAGAACATTGCTCGACATCCATATTGTAAATGGCATCTTGGCCGACACATTATCTCTATAAAAGTTGCATGGAGAAGAATTCGCAAACTACTTTAATAGGTGGTGTCATAGCAAGATAATAGAAATGTGCATTCAACAATAAGATGAGTTAAAAGAAAAGTTCAATATAGAAGAAAATGAGGAAGGTTGGTTACAGACCATGTACAAACAACAAAGCCATTGGGTTCCATGCTATCTCAAAGACATTTTTTTTGCAGAAACGACATCAAGCCAACGTAGTGAGAGTATGAATGCCTTCTTTAACACATACGTCAGCCCACGACGTTGTCCGATTTTGTTCAAAGAATATAATAAAGCAATATTGTCTCGTCATTCTTAAGAACTAAGTGAGGATTTTGCTACTTTAAACACAAACCATATGATGCAATTAAACCATCCAATTGAGATTCAAGCTGGAGAATTATATACAAGAACTATTTCTGACAAATTTCAAGATGAGCTTAAAGATTCTGTATCTTTGTTTCGTGATGAGATGGGAAGGGAAGAATCAATTGCTAAATACATAGTTGGTTCTTTGTCTAATGATAGACGTGTATGGGAGCAAGTAGTTTGTAATCAAAATGAACAGAGAATAACATGTGCATGTGCCATTTGAGACAGATGGAATACTATGTAGGCATGCCATTCATATTATGATATAGACTCTATCTATAGTTATGGCAAAATATTAATTAGAATGTTCTAGAAAAAAAACGAGATAAAAAAAATTCTCTTGTCAAATACCGTTTTACCCTTTCATCCCTATATGAAAGAAGGCACATGTCCACAACTCATCCATTTTTTAAATTGCCCTCACTTGGATCATTGTATAGTAGTATCTATCTATCTACCCTTTAAAAGAGGGAGTAGTAGAAAACTTTCCCTACCCCAAAATACCATTCACCTATTATAAATATAACAAAGATATCCCTTTTTCTAATTAGTGAAGGTAATCATTCACCCATAACTAAAAAAATAAAAATGAACATTAGTTACCATGACCTCCTCGCATTTGTAACCGTTTCATTAACGACCTATTAGAAAAACTTTTGCTCTACTGCACCATCATTAAACTCAAGTGAATGCACATTTACATTCCCAAAATTTATGTCTATTCTACTTATTTTACTTTACCACTCCTCTTCTTCCTTTTATAACTAATCGAGTTACTTGATCTTTCCTTCTATCCCATCCTTTTAAAAAACCAAATAATGAAATTCACATATAGCATAAGATCTTAGTGTTTCTGGCCTTCACAATAGTGACGCCATTACATAGTGGATTTTATAAAATCATTTACGGAGCAACAACATAGAGTCTATAATCAGATGTATTGTATCGAGCCAACCACTTTGTCGAAGATCCTACCATAACCCCTACCCTCATCCGGCTACAGTTCCATAATTTCTCCAAGAAGAGTACGAATTATTGTGTTTCGTGGTATGATATATATTATTCTATAGAATACTTTTGTGATTCCCAATTATAATCTACCCTTTAAAAGAGGGAGTAGTAGAAAAACTTTCCCTACCCCAAACTACCCTTCACCTATTATAAATATAACAAAGATATCCCTTTTTATAATTAGTGAAGGTCATCATTCACCCATAACTAAAAAATTAAAAATGAACATTAGTTACCATGACCTCCTCGCATTTGTAACCGTTTCATTAACGACCTATTAGAAAACTTTTGCTCTCTTGCACCATCATTAAACTCAAGTGAATGCACATTTACATTCCCAAAATTTATGTCTATTCTACTTATTTTACTTTACCACTCCTCTTCTTCCTTTTATAACTAATCGAAGTTACTTGATCTTTCCTTCTATCCCATCCTTTTAAAACCAAATAATGAAATTCACATATAGCATAAGATCTTAGTGTTTCGGCCTTCACAATAGTGACGCATTACATAGTGGATTTTATAAAATCATTTACTGAGCAACAACATAGAGTCTATAATCGATGTATTGTATCGAGCCAACCACTTTGTCGAAGATCCTACCATAACCCCTACCCTCATCCAGGCCATGCCCATAATTTCTCCAAGAAGAGTACAATTATTGTGTTTCGTGGTATGATATATATTATTCTATAGAATACTTTTGTGATTCCCAATTATAATCTACCCTTTAAAAGAGGGAGTAGTAGAAAACTTTCCCTACCCCAAACTACCCTTCACCTATTATAAATATAACAAAGATATCCCTTTTATAATTAGTGAAGGTCATCATTCACCCATAACTAAAAAATAAAATGAACATTAGTTACCATGACCTCCTCGCATTTGTAACCGTTTCATTAATGACCTATTAGAAGAACTTTTGCTCTATCAGACCATCATTAAACTCAAGTGAATGCACATTTACATTCCCAAAGTTTATGTCTATTCTACTTATTTTACTTTACCACTCCTCTTCTTCCTTTTATAACTAATCGAAGTTACTTGATCTTTCCTTCTATCCCATCCTTTTAAAACCAAATAATGAAATTCACATATAGCATAAGATCTTAGTGTTTCGGCCTTCACAATAGTGACGCCATTACATGGTGGATTTTATAAAATCATTTACTGAGCAACAACATAGAATCTAAAATCGGCATATGCGCGCGATATGCGAATCGCCTTTGGAATGGGTTGATTCAATATCGCGATCAACCGCATAATTCGAAAGCAACGATACTACCGCATAAAACGAAGGGCGAAGTTTTAAATAGGGTTTTAAGCGGGGTTTGGGCTTTAAGCGGGGTTTCGGGTTTAAAAAAACTGAACCCGCATATATTTTAAACCCGATTGAATAAAACCCAAACTCCTAGGATTTTTTCTTTCTCCCTAGCCGACTCCCCGACTCTCTCTTTGTGGTCGCCTCCCCATCTCTCTCGTGGTCGCCTCCCCATCTCTCTCCGGCGACGGCAAAAGACACGCAACAAGAAGCAGCAAAGAAGAACAACAACACAAAGAAAGAACATCAAAGCAAGAATGAGGCGCGGGGCGTTAATGGCCATATATGGGGCGGCGGCGGCAAATAATGCCGACGGCAAAGAAGCAAGAAAGGCACAAGGGAGGTGATAGTGAAGGTGAATTTCTTGCTTTTCACTCTTTTATTCCATTTAATCAATCAATAGATAGTAAACAAGTTTATGTGATTGATATTATTGAGAATGGTGAAATTTCTTAGTATTTTTAATCATGCGGATGTTTCACTGTGTTCCCTCTGAAGAAGAGTTGGATGCTGACATTCGTTATGAGGATGATGAGGAAGACTAAATGCTTTGGTTTTAGTTTATGAATATTTTATTTTAATTAGTAACTTTTATCTGAGTAGCTAGTTAATTATGATGTATGCATGGATAATGGATGCATTAGATTGAGTGTTTAATTAGTTACTTAATTATTGATTATTCAGTCGCATATTTATTTGCATTTTTCTTAGTATATCTTCTATCTTTTACTAATTATATATATTTTTATGTATGAAAAATAATAAATATATGTTAAAAAATTTAAAAACGCATAATTCCGCATAATCCGATTAATCGGCGCATAATCCGATTAATCGTGACTCGCTCTCGGACCGCACGGATAATAAAACCGTATTTTAGAACATTGCTCGACATCCATATTGCAAATGGCATCTTGGCCGACACATTATCTCTATAAAAGTTGCATGGAGAAGAGTTGGCAAACTACTTTAATAGGTGGTGTCATAGCAAGATAATAGAAATGTGCATTCAACAATAAGATGAGTTAAAAGAAAAGTTCAATATAGAAGAAAATGAGGAAGGTTGGTTACAGACCATGTACAAACAACAAAGCCATTGGGTTCCATGCTATCTCAAAGACATTTTTTTGCAAAAACGACATCAAGCCAACGTAGTGAGAGTATGAATGCCTTCTTTAACACATACGTCAGCCCACAGACGTTGTCTGATTTTGTTCAGCAATATAATAAAGCAATATTGTCTCGTCATTCTTAAGAACTAAGTGAGGATTTTGCTACTTTAAACACAAACCATATGATGCAATTAAACCATCCAATTGAGATTCAAGCTGGAGAATTATATGCAAGAACTATTTCTGAGAAGTTTCAAGATGAGCTTAAAGATTTTGTATCTTTGTTTCGTGATGAGATGGGAAGGGAAGAATCAATTGCTAAATACATAGTTGGTTCTCTGTCTAATGATAGACGTGTATGGGAGCAAGTAGTTTGTAATCAAAATGAACAACGAATAACATGTGCATGTGCCATTTGAGACAGATGGAATACTATGTAGGCATGCCATTCATATTATGATATAGACTCTATCTATAGTTATGGCAAAATATTGATTAGAATGTTCTAGAAAAAAAACGAGATAAAAAAAGTTCTCTTGTCAAATACCGTTTTACCCTTTCATCCCTATATGAAAGAAGGCACATGTCCACTCATCCATTTTTAAATTGCCCTCACTTGGATCATTGTATAGTAGTATCTATACTATAGTATATAAGGGCAGTACAATTTGAATGAATGGTGGACATGTCCTCTCCTCCAATTATAATTGAAAAGGTAGAATTGTCATTTTACAAGGAATGCTTTTCTCGCTTTTTCTAATGCACATTAGCATGTCCAATGCGTGCAAAATATTAGATTGTTACAATTAAGCTTATATTATAATGTATTAATAGTTTGATGATGATTTAATTTATGTAATTTTATTATACGACCGACGTGGAAGATGTGTCCTAAATTATTATTTACTAATTAAATCTATTCTTAACACAAGTTTTATTGAGTAATTTCCTTATTGATCATAATATAATTGGAGTAAGTGCTTAAAATAAAAGAAAAACAATGAATATTGCAATTTAATTATGTGAGTATTCTCATTTCATGCTTTACAATGTTCTAGAAATAAGAAGAAAAAGCAAAAGAAAAGACATAAAATTCCTCTCATAAAATTATCACTTTAATTTTATGAGTTCAAATCCTATTCTCATGTTATGATTTAGAATGTTCTAGAAATAAGAAATGAAAAGGAAGAAGGGGAATCTTTCTCACAATATTACCATTTTACCCTCATAATTACAATAGGAAGAAGAAATGTCCTCCATTCATCCAACTTTCACTACCCTCACTATGTTCATCATATACTAGCACTATTATACACACAAATCCACGTGCAACCGACATAAAAACTTAATTGTTCTAATTTTATACAAAATGGTCATTTAATACCCTAAAGTATCATAGAGATATTTCTAATAACTTTTATGATATTTGTTTATTTGATATGCATCATTTTATCTTACCTTATTCAAATTGGTTATGACATGTATTTCGATTTGAGTAATGACGCCATATTCTTATGCATTAAGAAAAGTCTTTTTCATATTCCATCTTGAAATTATTTTATTAATTATTTTCAAGCTATTTATATATACACTTTCCATAATATTTATATTGGAATATATTGAAATTCTAAATTTTTAATGTATTTATTTACATAGAAAAGAACTTTATCATTTTGTATTCATGTCTTCTTATAATACACAATATACTAAACATTTAATTAGTAAGCTCTATGACATGCTTTAGAAAGGTCTCAAAATAAAGAAAATAAAAGAAAAAGATTTGTATATTTTCCTACCGTCACTAGGTTTTCAATATACATTATTGATTATTATATATTCCATTTCTTTCTTCTAGACATTCTTCACTTAATATTAAGAAAATAAAATGAGCCTGCAAGATTGAATATTCTTTATATTTTAGGTTACAAAAGATACAAAGCTAAAGATATAGATTTCAAGAAAAGAACAAAATATAAGTAAATAAAACAATCAAGGTTATATGCATATATCTACAGTAAAATTTATACTATATAAAGAAAATAGTGATGATAAAAAATTAGTGGAGGATTTCAAGTTCAAATAATGAAGATAAAAGATACTTTTCTCTTAAAAATAACTTGATATTCACTCTCTCGCTATCTATTAAATGCACATTCTCACTAAATAATATGTGATTATTTTTTTAATATTTTTGAAAATACAACTATGCAAAAGTAACATATTTTCATATCGCGGCATTTGCGCTGTCAAATTTTTAGTAGACATTACATTCTTAAGTGCGCCATGGTCATTCTGTTATTTCTTTCATTTTGTAAGGCTCATAATTATTCTTTCAATTAAAAGAGGTACAATGGTAGCATTTACCTTAAACCAACAAGATATCTTGTTTTCATGAGTTTAGCCACAAATAATCTCTTAGGGGAAGGATGAACCTTTCAGGCATTTGACTGAAACTAGGAACTACTTTTTATGTGCTAGAAAATAGGAAAATTATTGCCATTATCTCAAGAAAAAAAAAACAGCCAGCATTCTTTGTTTCCAGTAAAACTTCCATTATTTATTTCCATCCAGTAAATCAGCTACTCGTTATTCAGGAGTGTCGAAGCCAACATTCTTCACTAATCACAACCACTTTGCCTTTTAAACAAAACAGCTTTGAAATCTTTAAACACAACATTAGTTCATTTTTAACTGAAATTGTCCTCAAAATCCGCAGATCAACTAAACCAGTACATCCACTGAAATTACCAAAATGCCCCATTTTCAGCAATAAAAAATATTTACCTTTTTGTAAGCACTGGCTTGGTGAATATTTTAATTTGTAAAAAAAATCAGTAAATGTGATGAATACATACCACCCAAGGTGTTCGCCTATGACCGCTCAAAACCTTTAAACAACTTCCAGTTCGGCAATCCATGATTTTAACAGTATGATCACCACTGAAACAGAGAAAGGAGATGAGGTTTACAATAAATAAAGGGTGCATAGCACCAAACTGTCTTGTAGATTGAGATTAAGGCACTCACTGAGTAGACGCAAGCCTTTTCCCATCAGTGCTAAATGCTGCAGCAATTGTTGATCTTGGAGGGGGCAAAAGAGAGCAATACTTCGCTGTCAAATTCCTCAAAGAATCTGCTTCCACCCTGAAAACCGGTGTTCAATAAAGTAATACTCAAGCAGAATCCTCAGTAGAATTCATCAATTTTTTGCTACATATGGCCAATAAGAAATACAGATAGCACTTTATCCATAACACACAGCTCTGAACGAAATACAGATAGCACTTTATCCATAACACACAGCTCTGAACAGAAGGACAAAGCATCCCTTTGTAATAAAATAAAGTTTAGATATTAGCAGAAGATACAGTTCAATAGAATGTTTTACCAGGAAAGAAGAGCATGTCTTGCATCTATTATTTCATATATGGGCCTGTACTCATCAGTTCTCACTTTTGAAGTTTGATTCCAAAACCTTTTCGAAGAGTTTTTGCTGCGAGGAGATATCTCCCTCAAGGCTAACAACCGAAAAACATTTCTGCATGCAAAAAAGATATAGATACATCAATAAACATCATCAACGTTATAATATCAATCACAATGCTTTAAATTCTCTTAAATTAGACAATGGCAGTAGATTAAATGTGTGACAGCCAGGAAATTCAGGGACATCGAGTGCCTAGAAGAACCGGATCATGTTTTGAAGATTTACAATGTTCCAAGCGGCAAATCTGGTCTGGACCAGAGCTGACATCTTTGATTTCAAGGATATCCTCTCTGTAATGGCAAGGAGTGGAAGAGGGAGACACAGATAATGATGACGGATAAAGTATCAAAGATATGGACAGGAAGAAGATCGATGTTGGAGATTCGATAGGAAGGTTGAGGAAAGACAATCTTGAGGAGACCAACTTCAAGATAATTGAAGCGGAAGATTTGGCTCGAGAATATTTTCCAGGACCTAAAACATAGGAGGAAAATGTGTTACGCAAAGAGAAGGGACAAGCGTCACCGGCAGGAAATCTTAGGGTTCAATGGAGGAAGTTTAGAGAGAGAAGACTGTTAACAAACTTTTGACGAAGGGCTAAAACCAAGGAACAGGATAAGTAACTTAATCTACAGATGAGAAGAATGTGAGAGCAATGAAATAAAGGGAATGCATATGGTCGCAAGTTATCATGAATTTTGCTCTAAGTAGAAGACCAAGGCAGCATTCTGGAGCCCTAAGAGAAGATTATTTGCATAGAGGTACGTAATCTTTGACCCTTCAAATCCGCCAAAGATCCGAAAGTATTGTGTCCCTACATTTGTCGCTCTCACTATAAATTGAAAGGGTAAATGTGATCTACAAGGAGGTCGTAGAACGCTCTTTGATAGAGAACTTCCCAGGTCACCAATCCTCAACTAGCTCCCTTACCAAGCAAATTTAACTATGAAGTCTTGATAGGTTCCTCTCTACACTACATTTAGTTCTTGAGTTCATGAAGAAATAGTAAATATGTTTGCGCTTTGTCCCATGTCGGCTTATTCACACTTCGAAATACATATTCCTGTTTAAGGTAGCCCCCACTACATTAGTATATGGCACGCCATTTAGGTTTCTCTACTTCCAAGTTCCATCTGATATATCATTTTGGAGGGTTCTAAATACTGATTGGTACAAATATGTCGATCAATATATCATATTGGAGGGATTGCCATAAGGATGTGGCAAAATAAGTCGGTTGTATCCTTTCGGCAACATATTTACCACCACTTTAGATATCATACACAATATATGAGTCAAAAATATCCTTCATAGATATCGCACAATATGGATACTAAACTTTATTGTGTGTTTGGTTAATGATAAAATTATATACGGATTTAAGTTAAAGACAAAACACATTAACCATTGTATACAAAAACAAATACCCAATGTCCTATATAAAATATGATCATAGACTAACAAAGTCTATTCACTTGCGCAAATGTTAAAAGTAAACAAATAGCCAACAAGAGCAATACAGAAGCAATTAATCAAATCAACATCCTACAAATACCAATGTCCCACATGAAATACAAAACTAATATCACTCATATCAAACAAGAGCCTAAACCTGCCCAACCCATGGCCTGAGGCATCCTAAACCTAAAGTTCTAGAATTCTAGAATTATATAGATTTAGACACTTGTCTGGTATCGAAGTCATGTGTCATACAAATTTGATGCACCTTACAGTAGTAACACCAAATCTACAGAAAGAAATACTTAAAAAGTACAGAAAACTCATTTCACCTTGGTCTCAAGTTAGGATGAAATGAAGGTTGAGGATCGGAGCTAGCAGAGGAAGTAGACTCATCTGTAAACTTTGCATCAACTACCCAATGTTGAGTCATTTCAATCTGAAAATGAACCTCATTAATGATAGAGAAAAAGGGTTACAAAGCACCAGTAAAAATGTATACCAACAAGAGAATCAGCAGGAAAGAGCCTACCTCGGATAAAATTCCAAATAATTCTGGAATATTGAAATGACTTCTCCGTCAGCCTCCTAAGAGTTAAATAATAAAGCAACAAGTCAACAGGAGCGGCTGTCATCAAGTAGCTTCTAGGGTGGTAGACACAAGCAAATAGCTTTTTATTTAAAAAATAAGAAATCAAAGCCTACTTTAGTTGTGAGCTTAAAAAGTTAAATAAAAAGCAAACAAACAGATAATGTCTGAACAGGTATCAAACGAGAGTAAAATTCTTTGCCTCTTAAAGCACCATTGACGGAAGGAATGCAAACAGATAAAATCAACATGCATTAGTGTGTTGATACTAGGATATCATACATTATTACATTTCAAATATAAATACAAATTGTGTTCAAACACCAACCACTTGCACCGAATTCAAGTTTCAGGAAACTATCGGAACATCTGAATATATACACCCAACTGTGGATGCAACTGGGACAGGCCGGACCAAGTTTAGGGTATTTATCCCAAACCACATCAAGAAGAAAACAAAATTATTTGTCCATGCCCAACCGAAAACCGCTGCGGGTTTTGGAAATTTCATGAGCATACCTGATCCGCATGTAAATGTCGGGTCAGGAAGTCAGGTCGGGATTCATTCAGGCATGTGTGGAGAGTGACGATGACAAAGGCGCCAAGGCAATACTGCAAAGATAGAGTTTTAACTGGAAGCTCTCCTTGACGGTCTCGAGTTCTATGCCTAATAAAAGACATTTTCTAAGGTTATGGTTTTGATTCTGATACCATTATTAGAAAAGTGACTTCATCTCAGGCTAGACATCGCTTGACACAACAAACAACGCAATGCTACTAGCTTGACACGGTTGACAACACATAATGATTCTTTTTCCTTCTCTTCTCCTTCTCCTCTTCTTGTTTCTACCATTATTCCATTAGTCTGGGTGAAATCAGATAACCATACTCATCCTTCCTTTCAATAAGCTAAGCTTCACTTACACAATACTACAGTAAAGCTTCAAATGATTTACAGAAAAATAACCCGATCTGCTTTTTCTAAAAGCTTAAGGTTCTTTAAATTTCACTTGTTGTGGCCTTTTGTCAATCTTCAATCTTATACCCAACAGAATATTACCACGAAACTTGCACAGGATAAAAATGAGCAATTTTTTTAAAAATCAGTTATTGCAGGGTTTCATCATCATAGTAATAATAATCTTTGACAAATCTTTCGTAAAATCTAGTAACCTAGAAACTCCGTCTTTTATTCCCATCATTTTCTCTTAAGAAATCATCACCTTATGATACCTTATTCCACTAGTAAATCGAGAAAACTCGGATCCAATATGAACTGACTACCTAAAACTGATTTCTACCAGCAATTCAAGCTCAAGAAAAAGAAAATCCAAGAATTGATCAAATCTTTTACTTTCTAGGATGAGTATAGTTCTGATCTTCCAGTATTCAATTCATGAGTTAAGCTTAAAAATGCAAATTTTCAGAAAAGACAAGAAAATTACCTGGATTTGTAGGAAGAAGAGCAAGAGGATCGATCAGAGAGCAAAAGATGACGACTCCCGAGCGATCCAGCCACAATTCGAGATCGACGAGAGATGGAAATTACAAATATTATTTTTTATTTTTTATTTCTAGGGTTTCTTTTTTCTGTGAGACCGGATGAAGGAGAAGGAGGCAGGCGCTGCGATTTTTGGCACCGCCTCCAGCCTCCACTCGTCCCTAATTAAGTTACGTAATAATGTTTTTAGGTAAAGGCTTATGGATAACGCGATTTAAATGGAAACTATTGAAAAATTCGCCGAATTTTTCTTATCTTGTCCTTTAATAGTAGGCCGAATGCGTGAGAAGTAGAAGTTTCTTGTCTGGGCCGTAAAAATTGGGCCACCGTAATGGAGATGACTTTGCCCTAAAACCTTGTGCATCCATGATTTAGCTCAGCTTATTCCGTACATAGATTATCAAGAGTTCACCTTGAGACTCATAACCCTTTAGCCATTTAAATGAATAATAATTTGTCTTTGAGTAAAAACTAGGAGTCAATGTAATTCACATAAAATATGATGGTAGTCTGGATGAAGTATAAAAGTTTTAAATAAATATAGCCGATTGTAGTTCAAAAATTGGTGACTTCACTGTTGAATAAGCAGATCTAATTCATTTGAAAAATACAGGTCAGATCCAACTTAAGTTTTCAACCTGAGAAATTTTAGGTGCACTGTGCCGGAAACAAACAGAGGATCCAAACCGTATAGTAGCATGAGCTTCTAGTTACAGCGTACACTCAAGGCCAAACACGTAAAAATATCGAGTCAAATAAGGCAAACTACACCGAGTCAAAACTTATATTAACTGCAATAATTCACGACACAATGGCAGATTTTCTTTACCGCGACAGTTACAAGTTGGGATGGTATGCTAGGCTTTAACTTACTATATACCGCGACAAATGCAGAAATTGGATTATGAAAGGCCATGCCATCCAAAATTTTATTCAAAAAATAATACCAATTACAAAATCAAAGCCGAAAAAGTTCATCACGGATTCAGGGAGGCCTGATAGGTTTCATCCATAGAATTGCTGACGTTCATCGATATTGTAGTTTCAGCTTAATATATCAAAACTTCTGTAACACAACACACAATGCTACACAATAAACAGTACAATATATAAGAGATTAAATTTGAAAGCATGATCCAATAATCCAGCTAAACTAATCCCAAAATTCTCATCACATAACCCCTTCAACACAGAAAAGTCGCATTCGAATCCAAAATTTACCAACACAAAAATTTAAACATAATCCATAAGATAATAGCAAAACAGAGCATCCCCAAATGCGAGTAAACCATATATAGCCCTACATGAAGAGATTAGGTCTAGTAGCCTTGAACGTGGTCTTCAACTTCCTGGTTGGTGGCCTCACTTTCTTGTATACAAGAGGGAACTTGATTTTGGAATCATGGAATTGCTTGGTGCTCTCCCTCTTGCAAAGCTTAGCCGGGATGGTGGCAGTTTTGATAATCTGGATGCAAGGGAACCTTACTCGGTGACGAGATGCCATCTCAGTGTACATCTGCTCCACTGCACCGTTCAGGGTAGTGTCCCTGTACTCCTTATACATGTTGTGGTACCCGGTTCTGCTCTGGTAGCGAAGCCAGATGCCATAGTTATGAATCTTTGTCGGGTTTTTCTCAAAAATCTGTTCACAGAAGGATTAAAGCCCCAAGTCAGTTTATGAATATAATTAATAGGGAAACAGATTAGTTCGCTTTAATTTTGCTTTAAAAAATGTGTATTCCTAACTAAAGGGGGAAACTAAAATGTCCAATTAACAGCAACACTAAGAAATACCTAGTCGAGTATTTAACCAAAATAACAACCATAACCATAAAAAAGTTAAAAGCAACCATGAGAATCTTCAGAACGGCTTCATGAAAAGAATAAGTATATATATTCTGACATTATTAAGTTTAATTGGAAATAAATATGGCGTGATTGATGTATAAAATCAGTAAAATTAATCACACAGCCAATGGTCGTTAGACGAACAAAACTGTATCCAGTAAAGTCTTTCACTATTTTGACAATATATACAACCTATTGTTTTCCATCCAGCACAAATATAAATCAAAGGTGGCTATTTGATTTGAAGGATCTTAGTGTCATTCTCAAACAGGACTAGAAAACTTTTGTGAGATTACACCTATCTAATCTCCAGACTCTCGAGTGGGGATCCTTAGCATATCAGAGCCATAGAGATCACATTGTAGCAATTTTGAGCTCCTACATTAATACACAGAAGCCTAGAAAACTGAAGCAAAAAACTGAACATTGCATTCAATGTTTGCACTATAAACATCTTAGACCTCAACATAATAGTGTCTAATTTTATGTCCTACAGACTCAGAATTTCAGAAAGTTAAAATGGTTTCGCTGAACATGTATAAAGTACAATAAAATGTGGAGTTTGAAATGAGACCCATGGTTGAGTACTAAGGACTAAATAGCATATATGTGAATTGCGAAAAAAGTTTCCGATGTTTCACTTGATTAACCAATAAACTAGATTGTGGAAGTTAGAACACCAAATATATCCAGGAAATATATTAGGCCTGTTTGAAGTAAGGAGGATTACCACACACAAGAAGTAACTCAAATGGTCAGAATGTCAAAGAGTAACATGTATGTTTCAAAAGGTTATGAAGGAATCCGGTCAGAATCAGATCAGATTGCCAGAAAGTAAAAAGGATTTCATAGAACATGACTAAGGTACAACCCAGCATCCTAGAAAAAATTACCATGTGAAGCCAGAGAGCAACCAAAGAAGCTGTTAATAGTTGGGAATGTATCTACTAGGATAACCAAAACAAAGTGAAAAATGTGAATCCTTGACAAGATTCACACACAAGCAAGTCAAATTTATAGAAAGCAACATATTACTGGAAGCCCGTCTCGAACCTAGGACCTCCACTAAGCCATCCACACCTTAGCACTGAGCCAGGCCCGAACCGAAACAAGTATATGAAACAACTGGAATCTGATAAGCAGTCAACCAGGAGTCACTCTTAACTATCATCTTGTGAAAAAGAAATCTGATCACAATCTAATTTCATAAACTTTGAAGCTTGGTGAAGTCTTTGCAACTTTCCATTTAATAATTGAGCCCGAAGTCATCTAAAGCAGACTAGAGACATCAAGTGTGCCCATTTAGACAAAGAAAAAAAGAACATATAATGCACTACCCAACCAATATAATTAACAGTTTCCATTCTATGATAACAATGGATGACTTTCTACTAAAATGATCTACATATACTATTCATAGATGATTTTCAAACTAAAAGAGCTCCAAAAACATATAAATTACCAATCATAAGCGCCTAACTAAATTCACCTTACTTACATGAGTTACATCTACAACAATAATTAATGAGAAGATTGAAAGGGAAGAAGAAGTGACCTCATTGATAGCAAGAACTTGCCCATTGCTCTTCTTGACTTTTTTCAGCTTCCTCAAAAAGTACCTTATATATTTCAATTAAACAACAACCAAAATGTTATTAGATAGCATCAAAAATTACAGTAGCATCAAAAATTACAGAAACAAAGCCAAATACTGAAGTTCCAAGCATACCAAAACTTGGATTTAGCTCTGACTTCATTTGTCGCCCAAAGCTTCATCCGAAAAATCTTCGGGTGCTCATCGGACGGGGTTGGGAGAGCTCGACCCACCACTTGGTACTGATGAAACTGCCATCATCATGAAAAAGCAACAATCTTTAAACGAACCAAACAGCACAATACCAAATTAAACTTTTAAAAAAATACAAATGACATTATTTCACCGACAGCTAACCAAGTATAAATGACATCCAACTCGAGATTAATTGATCTTAATTAGAATTTTTCAACAATGTGCTTTCAATTAAGCCAAAAAGCTCTGGAACAAAGAAAACCCAGAGTTTTAATTGTTCTTAAGATCTAGCGATTAATCGATTAGCTCCTTGTTTAACACTTAAAAAATCTTCAGATCTCCATCATTTTCGAATCAAATGCTACGGAATCAAAGAAGGGAAATAATAACAACAACGGAAGGATTTGGATTTGGATTTGGAGTTGGGATCTTACCCTAAAGCCGCCCATGGATTCCGATGAGTTTTTGATGCTGTCACGACTTCAAAATCGCCTTTTTATGAAAGAAAGAAGAGGGGTTAAGGACTTAGAAAACCCTAGCTCAGATTTCTATTTTGGCTTTTATTAAGAAAAGCCCTCACGTGCCAGAAGCGTGGCAATTCGGAGGCTTTCGTGGATTGGGCTATGTATGTTTGTTGTGGATATGGGCCTGGTGTTGAATCTATAAGTTGACCAATCATTTTATAGGCTAAGTTGCTCTTAAATAACGTATAGTTTCACTCACTTTGCACTTATGTATCATCCCTTGTTTTTTACAGTACTTATATATCTTAAGTTATTTAAAATTAACACACTAAAATTTTTATTATGCAAACTTAAAAATTTCACCCTAATGTTCTCACGCAACATCTACAATCAATTACCATATGAGTGTCATATAGAAATATTCCAGTGAAAAATTACATGTTTGCATTCTAAAAGGTATCAATATGTCAATTTTAAACAATTTGAGGTATATAAATGTTGTGAGAAACAAGTAAGGCTATATAAGTGCGAGCGAAACATGAGGTATTCAAGTGTTGTTTAGTCTATTTTATATCTCTAATCGCTTATAATAAAAATTCTGGGCAATCTCTTGCTTTTTGTTGGATTTTCAACAGGCTTTTTTCGATATATGCCCCTCAAATTGTAGATATATTTAAATTTGCCCTCGAATCATTGTTATTCTAAATTTGCCATTCAAATTGTATAACTCCCTCAAACTTAACCCTCATCTTAATTAATGTTAAATTTTGAACAGTTATCGTGGTTAAATTACCTCTATAGTCTATATCCCTATTTAAATGTTTTACAAAAATTAAATCGATTATGAATCTAAAACTTGATCCATTATAAACTCCAAACCCTAACCTGTCATAAAACACAGCAAGATTATGCCATTCAAATTGTATAACTCCCTCAAACTTAACCCTCATCTTAATTAATGTTAAATTTTGAACAGTTATCGTGGTTAAATTACCTCTATAGTCTATATCCCTATTTAAATGTTTTACAAAAATTAAATCGATTATGAATCTAAAACTTGATCCATTATAAACTCCAAACCCTAACCTGTCATAAAAACACAGCAAGATTATAAACTCCAAGCCACATTTTCCAAGGATGGTAGAAACAAGACAGTTTTCTCGTCTGAAAATACCCAATTTCAGTTTGCCCACGATAAAGATGAAATGGAACTCGTTCTCAAAAAAAAAAAAAAAAAAAAAAAAGATGAAATGGAACTGGATGCTTGCCTTCACATTTATATTAGGAACAAAGTTCACATGTTGATGATCACTGGAGACTTGGAGAGAATAACAACAAACCCTGATACCCATCATGCATGTACTTTGTCCCTTCATGGAAGAGCTTCATCATTCTCCACTTCATCCTTGTTTTGTTGATTTCTAGTTAGTAACATGTATTTATGGCAAAAGCAGAAGATGGCAAAGGGGCTTCAGCGTGGTTAAATTGAAATTGGGGTTGGGATTTTTTTTTTCTTTTTCTTTCCTTCCTTTTATTTTTTTATTTTTAAATTTTTTCCGAAGAAAGTGGAAGACACAATAGACAAACAGATCCGGGTCAAGTTTTAGATCATAATGGATTTAGTTTTTTATAAAACAAAAAATTAGAATAGGGATATAGTGGTCATTTTTTCCTTAAAAACTGTTCAAGTTTTACACTAATTTAGATGATGGGCAAGTAATGCAATTTGAGGGGTAAACTTAGAATTACAATAATTTAAAAGGCAAATTTAAAAATGCCTATAATTTGTGGCATATATATTGACAAAACTCTTTTTAATAAAAAAAAAATATTCTCACAATTCATGCTTAAGGTGCCGTTTGGCAATGGATTAAGCAAGGGTTAATGAGACCTAGCCCTTTCTTAACCCGCCAAACACAAAAAATTTATTCAATGGTTAAAGTGATTTAACCCTCCATAATTTGTCAAACGCAAAAAGTGCATAAGAGTTAATCTAACCCCTCTAGAGGGATCAAAATGAGTTAACCTCTCAAAATGAGGGGTTTACTGATACTCTTATTTAGAAGGGTTAAGAGTTAACTCCTCTGTTTATAAAGAAAATAGTTAAAATCCTTGTTAGTCCCAAACACTAAAACTGATCACAAGGGCTAAAATAAAACTTATTTAACAGGTTAATAATTTAGTCATTCGGGTTATCGAATAGGCTAACTACGTTAATCCTTCTCCTTAACCCCTCTTTCTTAACCCTTTGCCAAACAAGGCCTAAAAGTCTTGAATTCGGAGCCCCTCTGATTAGGTGGTAGCTGTTAAAGGTCAAATTCTTCTAATCAGACTTTTATCTCTAATCCAAAGGGCAAGATAATGCCACATTGGATTACAATAATTAAATTAGTAGTTTTGGAAATTATCATAATGGATTTGGTAGATATTATTTAATTTTAACAAATTCAAATATTTCTACAATCAATTCTCCTATTAATCTCTCCAATTAGATGTGATCAAAACAACTCCCTTTCGAATTTAATTTATTTAATAACTTTGTATTTATTTATAATTCTTATATCTCTGCGTAAGCTTTTTTTTTTTGTAATTGTGTGTATCATATCTAATCATAATTTGTCAATTATTCAATTTCTTTATCTCAAATTTAAGTTCAAAAGATTCTAAAATTTTGATTTTCTTTAAAATTAAATAATAATTACCAAATCCATCATGGTAGTTTTAAAACCACTAGTTTAATTATGATAGTCATGTGTGGTGTTATCTTGTCCTTTGGATTATAGATAAAGGGTGGGATTAGAGAATTGGTTCATCCCCAATTACCACTTAATTGGAGAGGATCCGAATACATAATTCTTTCATATAAGTCAATAAAATAAGTAAAGCTGAAAAAGAACCCAATTAACTTTTCTTCTCTAAACAATACCGTAAAAAATAAACCATTAAAACATTTACATTAACTTATAGTCATATATTTTTATTGCGTCCGATACCAACTAGTTAAACTAGAAAAGGGAAATAATGATGACAAAATGTGATGCAATATGATCAATTAGTTGTTCACTTTAATTTTCTTTATCCAAAGAGATAGATATTTTTAGATCTGAAATTTCAATAGTATAAATTCTTTTAGTGTATAATACCAGCACTACAGTAATATTACTGCCTGTTATAATTTTAATTCACGATGTTGATTATACTTAAATTGTTACTAATTGATAAAATTTGCATGAAGTACATATATTTCCATAGACAAGTATGAATTTTCACTATATTATTTTCATATTGTATCAGTAATGTTGTTAACATGTAGTTGTTTAGCATATTTTGCCAATTTATTTTTATCAGTGAAAACATGTTTTTAGATAAATATAACAAAATACTATAAACTGGGGCAAATTGTTGTTAAGTCCGCACAGTTGAAAATATTACTGATTTCTTCTTACAAATTTAGTTATTTAAAATATAAAGTTTAAGATATGCATTGCTTTCTTTTTCTTTTTTTCATTTCTAGAGGTGCATCGGATGGAAAAAAATTTAAAATATGTGTTACATTTTCAAAACTATATTTTACAAAAATATATACTTTTGGAGGTGATGAAGAAGTTTTAAAATATATGATTTAGCATTTTAAAATATCTTTTTCTATAAAATAGCTTCCGTAATATAATTATTTTAATTGAGAACCAAACAAAATAAGTGATCAGCACGATATAATGTTTTGTTATATGTTTTCTTTATTGTAAGTTTTTCTATGCTTGTTTAGCTTGAATTTGCCGTGTGCCAAAAGCTTAAGTAATTCAATACTCAAGAACAATACAGCATATGATTTCACTTACATGAGTTTCAAACTAAAAACATTGGCATGCTTTCTTAAAATAATTATGAAAGAGGGATAAAAAAATTACCGCTACATTTTTAATGAGGAATGAAATTTCGTAAGAAAAACTTGCATATGCATGAGATGCTAACTTGTGGGTTGTGACTTGGGAGATGCATCTGCTCAAATTTGTGAGGATAATAAAAGAATGGTTCTTACAAATTAAACAAATTGGACTTGAAATGCAAATTAAAAGAATATGTTTAATTTGCTGCAAAAATAAGTTTAATTTGCTGCGAAAATTCAAAATAAATTCAAATTGCGGTGAGCGTGGATCGAACACGCGACCTTCAGATCTTCAGTCTGACGCTCTCCCAACTGAGCTATCCCCGCATTTTGTTTTCGTTTGGATTATATTAATTATTACCTTAAACATTTAAGTTAAAGCATAGTTAAGTTATAAAATATCTCATTATTTTTGCCCAAAAAAAAAAATATATATATATATATATATCTCATATTCAGAAATACAGAATTGCGTTAATGCTGATTCCTAGATTGCATTTAGCACGCAAAAGCCAATTTTTTCACTGATAGTAAAGAGGAGAAAAAAGAGAATTAAATACAAAATCAAACAATTTTTATCTACCTATCCATTGACGGATCCATACAGTGGGTCTTAGAAAAAGGGTTTTACTACTTTAATAGTCGCTCGCATACAACTTTAATATAAGGCTCCAATCCATCCCAATTAAATTTGGTAAGCTGCTAGTATTTTGATAATACGTTTCTTGGAGTAAAAATTATAATGATTATATATTGATATGAAAATAATAGTTAAAAGCATTACGTACATAGATGTTTGCAATTATTCTATAATTTAAATTTTCTGTTGATAAATTCTATATTATATAATTTATTAATTTATACATATAATTTATATGTGCCTCTCATAATCTCATATGAAAAAAACCCTTGACCCGTCCCCGTATCTATTTATAGGAATCGTCTGCTCATGATGCTCATAAATTTAACATGAAATGACATATAGATAACCATTTGGATAAATGATGTTCATGGACAAGTGTGTATTTTTGTTAGGGCGTATAACTTAGTTATTTAGACATTGAGCTACTCGTTTGGTACGTGGAAATGAATAAGAATAGAATGACAATTCTTACTTCTCATTTCTTTTAAACAAACATAACTTCATTTTGAAAGTTAAAATGCTCATTCCTACTTCCCCCTTATGTGAAAATGAGCATTCCGAATGATATAACAGGGAATAAGCATTTCCACTTAAAGTGAGAATAAAAAAAAACATAACTTGCAAATATGTCCATTTTCGTATTATTTTATAAATTGCAGCCAAACATGAGAATAGAAAGGAGCATTACATTCCTATATTAATTTCATTCTCTTCTTTGCTCTGCTCCATTCTCGCTCTACTCGATTCCTACATAGTGTCGGATTCGGGTACAGATATAGCGAATTTAAACCCGCATCCATTAACAAAATGAATGGCAATATACGAATACCATGCTCCGCTGACAAGGAAACAATTAGCATGACCTCTTCAAGTTCTCCGACTCTCTACCAACGCATCGTCTCCCTCCTCGACAAATCCAAGTCCTTAACCCATCTCAAGCAAATCCAATCCTTCCTCATTATCTCAGGCCATGGCCAAAGCCAACTGCTCTCCTTCAAGCTGGTCCGCTTCTCCGCGCTTAATCTCACCGACCTCTCCTACGCCCGCCTCATCTTCGACTCTCTCCGCTCCCCCAACGTCTTCCTCTACACCGCTATGCTCACCGCCTACTCTCTCCACTCGCACTCCTCCGCCCTCAATCTCTTTGCCCAAATGCTCCAACGAGGAAAACCCAAGCCCAACGAGTTCATCTACCCACTCGTCCTCAAATCCTGCTCTGATTGTTCGGATCTTATATTGATGAAATTGGTGCATAACCATGTTTCAAAATCTGGTTTTGATGCGTACTCGGTCATAAAGACGTCACTTTTGGACTCTTATGCAAGGTTTTCTGATTTGGGCACTGCCCGTGAACTGTTCGACGAAATGTCTGACAGGAATGTGGTTTCTTGGACTGCTTTGATTTCTGGGTATGCGAGGATTGGGAAGATGGGGAATGCAGTTGCACTGTTTGAGGAAATGCCTGAGAGGGATGTTCCTTCTTGGAATTCTATGATTGCTGGTTTCGCACAAAATGGGATGTTTCCTGAGGCTGTTAAGATGTTTCAGAGGATGGTTATAAGCGGGGCGAGGCCAAATTCTACGACGATATCTTGTGTTCTCTCGGCATGTGGGCATCTTGGTATGCTTCGCGTTGGGAAATTGGTTCATGGATATGTCTTGAAAGCGCAAATTGGTTATAGTTCCTTTGTGTCAAATGCACTCATTGATATGTATGGAAAATGCGGGAATGTTAAAGAAGCTAGGTGGGTTTTCGAGACTTTGAGTGATAAGAGCTTGACCGCTTGGAATTCTATGATCAATTGCCTTGCACTCCAGGGGCATAGCGATATTGCGATTGAAACCTTTAAAATGATGGAGATTAGTGGTTTAGTACCAGATGGAGTAACATTCGTTGGTCTTTTGAATGCTTGTACTCACGGAGGATTAGTCGATAGAGGGCTTGATTACTTTGAGTCCATGAAGCAAGACTATAAAATCGAGCCACAAATCGAGCATTATGGATGTGTTATAGACCTATTAGGTCGAGCGGGGAGGTTTAAAGAGGCAATGGAGGTTGTAAAGGATATGAGAATAGAGCCTGATGAGGTTGTATGGGGGTCTTTGCTCAATGGCTGCAGGATTCATGGAGATAAGAATTTGGCTGAGTTTGCAATTAAGAAGTTGTTGGAGATGAATCCGGACAATGTTGGTTATGGTATCATGCTGGCAAATTTGTATAGTGAGTGTGGGAAGTGGGAGGAAGTGGGAAAGGTTAGGAAAATGTTGAAGGAGGGGGGAGGGAAGAAATTACCGGGTTGTAGTTGGATTGAGGTTGAAACTGAGTTTCATCAGTTTTATTCTGGTGATAAGCTCCACTGTGAATCCGAGGAGATATATAAGATTTTAGAGTTGTTGGCAGGAGTGATGGAAACATGAGAAGGTGGTGAAGTTGATAGTTGCTAGAAAATTAATTCTAATTTAGTGCGATCAATATAAGATACCAGTGCGTATCAGTACAATGAACAACTTCAAAATCCGCTTAAAATACTTGTCGTTATTTTGGGGCGGCCCAGTAGGTCACATGGCAAAGCCGTGTCGCTCCCTCATGAAGGGCCTGGATTCGATTCCCGTGTGCGCCAAATGCGCGATCAAAAGAAAATACTTGTCGTTGTTTCATTCCTCACCACATCATTTTAAAAGGGGGATCTTCTATAGGATTTTCCCTGCATTAATTTCCTTTGTGTTTAGGCACCTGAATATGCGGCACCTTTTAGTTGCTCAGCATCATGTTGTATCATATCAGGCTGAAATTTTGTATTTTCTCGTGGAAATATCCAATTGATATCACTGGTATAACCATTGTAGATATTCAACCATGAATTGTACATTTGTATATCAGATTTTTTTGCTCATACCCACAAATACGTTTACTGGGCTTGTGATTCTGAGGGCCTCAGTTTGAGTGGACCAACAAGTATTTTCCTAGACCACCGCTATAATTGGGGCAATATTTTGATAAGATATGTGCCAGCTTCTATCAAACTTCTTGTTTGACTATTCATATCGATCAACCGAAAGTGTTCATGTCAATAATCAATTGTATTTGTACTGCTTCGTCAAACATTAACATTGTGGTTAATTAGCTCCGTCCTTTTTTCTTATCAATGCTTTGTCATTTGTCGATCAGTTATGCTGTAACCTGATTTTTTCCGATCAAACTCAGTAAACAACCTTTGTGTTTATTTACTTTTGCCCAATAACATTGAAAAACACTGTTAGATCCCATTTCTCCCAATAATCTCATTCATGGATTATTGGAAGGAGCAAGCCTTTCTGATTAGGAACACTAGCCTCCTATTGAACCTCTTTCAATGGTATTATTTACAATTAGGATATCTTTATTACTATATATCATCATAGCATGAACTGTATTTATTATTTTTATTTTTCGTCCAAGACAGATCAAATTATCCATTATATGATATATTTTGAGTAGGACTCCTTGCCTACATTTTACATAAAAAAATAAGGTGTTTTTATTTCAAGGCCCATTTGTTTACCCCTCTTTACCTCTAAGCCCATTAACTATTGTATGTATCCTCCAACCCAATTATCTTCTTTTTTTGCCTCTAAACCCAATCTGCAAAATACAGTACATATGCCACTTGTATTTATACAAGAAGATGGTAAAATCCCCTAAATACCCTTTCAATCCCCTTATAACATCAGTACTCTCTCTCCTCTAGCATCATTTCTTTTTGTTTCTCTCTCTAGATTAGAGATCAGATCCATGGGAGAAGATGATCTGAGGGACGTCTCCCTCTCTCTAGATCCGACCTGCTGCCGTGTGAGCCATGATCCATGATATTCTTCAACAGCAGTGGTGGAGGGATGTGGTGAACCTGGAGGAATGGCGATGAGTTTGCCCGGAGGGTGGAGGGGATGGCGGCGGAAGGGGGGCCGAGGCGGCGGGGCCGAGGTCGCCGGCGGTCGGGGAGGACGAGGGGAGGAGGGAGAGGGAGGACGCCATGGTGAGGGTGGTCAGGGTTTTGAGGGAGAAGGTGCAATGAGGATCGGTGGTGAAGATGAGGATCTTGAGGGGTGCTTCTGGGAGCGAGATGGTCACGCCATTGCCGAGGAGCTTGATTGCGGGAGGAAGAAGGTATGTGGTCTTTTTTATAAAATGATTGCTTTTATTTTAGTAGTAATGCTTATAAGTTGCTAATAACTAGTAACTATCTCATATTAAGTTGAGAAATTTGATTATATGATGATGATATCTGAATATTGCATTCGTTAAGAAAAATGCGAGTGATTTTTACATTCCGTTACAATTTATCTGATCAACAAATTATTTTGATTTCAGGATTCACAAGCTAAGTTCCCCGGATGCTAGATGCCATCAATCTCTGCTTTTTGACTAGTTCTTATGCGGTTATATGAGTGCAGACAAACCAACTCTGACATGCAAATTTCTTAGATTGTTCTCACCTTTGTGTGTATATATGTATATGTTTGGAGTGATTTGTAACATATTGTTCTCGACATGCTAAACTGTTTTTTGATTGTTCTTAGAGATATGAAGTTTTTTAAGTGTAATTTTGTTCTGGCGAAATTTTGTATAATTTTAGAGTTTGCGAGACTACGAAATAAGATAATCAAAAAGTTTTGTTAAAGCTATTGTAGTCTTGTGCAATTTTTTGATTGCAAGATATGCTTGATCTTGTATGCAAATTTCGCTTTGATTGATGGATTAGTTGTTCGTAAACTTCATCGTGTACGCAGGGAAAAAATTCTGGAAGTACAGCGTCGAGAAGATAGATTTTGATTTGTAAAGTATAGCATGATAAACTGGAAATGTAGCGTGATATTCTAGAAATATATCACGCTACACTTACATGATATCACGCTACACTTACATGATATCACGCTACACTTACATGATATCACGCTACACTTACATGATATCACGCTACACTTACATGATATCACGCTACACTTACATGATATCACGCTACACTTACATGATATCACGCTACACTTACATGATATCACGCTACACTTACATGATATCACGCTACACTTACATGATATCACGCTACACTTACATGATATCACGCTACACTTACATGATATCACGCTACACTTACATGATATCACGCTACACTTACATGATATCACGCTACACTTACATGATATCACGCTACACTTACATGATATCACGCTACACTTACATGATATCACGCTACACTTACATGATATCACGCTACACTTACATGATATCACGCTACACTTACATGATATCACGCTACACTTACATGATATCACGCTACACTTACATGATATCACGCTACACTTACATGATATCACGCTACACTTACATGATATCACGCTACACTTACATGATATCACGCTACACTTACATGATATCACGCTACACTTACATGATATCACGCTACACTTACATGATATCACGCTACACTTACATGATATCACGCTACACTTACATGATATCACGCTACACTTACATGATATCACGCTACACTTACATGATATCACGCTACACTTACATGATATCACGCTACACTTACATGATATCACGCTACACTTACATGATATCACGCTACACTTACATGATATCACGCTACACTTACATGATATCACGCTACACTTACATGATATCACGCTACACTTACATGATATCACGCTACACTTACATGATATCACGCTACACTTACATGATATCACGCTACACTTACATGATATCACGCTACACTTACATGATATCACGCTACACTTACATGATATCACGCTACACTTACATGATATCACGCTACACTTACATGATATCACGCTACACTTACATGATATCACGCTACACTTACATGATATCACGCTACACTTACATGATATCACGCTACACTTACATGATATCACGCTACACTTACATGATATCACGCTACACTTACATGATATCACGCTACACTTACATGATATCACGCTACACTTACATGATATCACGCTACACTTACATGATATCACGCTACACTTACATGATATCACGCTACACTTACATGATATCACGCTACACTTACATGATATCACGCTACACTTACATGATATCACGCTACACTTACATGATATCACGCTACACTTACATGATATCACGCTACACTTACATGATATCACGCTACACTTACATGATATCACGCTACACTTACATGATATCACGCTACACTTACATGATATCACGCTACACTTACATGATATCACGCTACACTTACATGATATCACGCTACACTTACATGATATCACGCTACACTTACATGATATCACGCTACACTTACATGATATCACGCTACACTTACATGATATCACGCTACACTTACATGATATCACGCTACACTTACATGATATCACGCTACACTTACATGATATCACGCTACACTTACATGATATCACGCTACACTTACATGATATCACGCTACACTTACATGATATCACGCTACACTTACATGATATCACGCTACACTTACATGATATCACGCTACACTTACATGATATCACGCTACACTTACATGATATCACGCTACACTTACATGATATCACGCTACACTTACATGATATCACGCTACACTTACATGATATCACGCTACACTTACATGATATCACGCTACACTTACATGATATCACGCTACACTTACATGATATCACGCTACACTTACATGATATCACGCTACACTTACATGATATCACGCTACACTTACATGATATCACGCTACACTTACATGATATCACGCTACACTTACATGATATCACGCTACACTTACATGATATCACGCTACACTTACATGATATCACGCTACACTTACATGATATCACGCTACACTTACATGATATCACGCTACACTTACATGATATCACGCTACACTTACATGATATCACGCTACACTTACATGATATCACGCTACACTTACATGATATCACGCTACACTTACATGATATCACGCTACACTTACATGATATCACGCTACACTTACATGATATCACGCTACACTTACATGATATCACGCTACACTTGTTTGAGTCGAAAGTTGGTTCCATTTGTAAAACTAGAGAAAATTACACTTTTGGTTCTCAGTTACAATGAAAATTAAATAACTCTCTCACAAACTCGAACAAAAGATGCTACAAGTGTAGATCTCTTGTTTTGTGGGACTTTGCTGTCTTGGGGGCCGCGTAATCCGTGGACCACCGGCGGCGATCGTCGAATCGACGGGTTTAGTTGATGCTTCGCAAAGGAAACAAGAACTTCAAAGAAATATCTTAGCAAGGTAAGATATCTACTCTTCTCAAGAATAAGTCAAGGCTTAAACTCGAGGAATCTCCGTGTGGATCGTGTTCTTGAACTCCCAAGCTTGGATCTCGATTGCCCTTTCGATAGCCGACCTCCGCCCAAGTGGACGTAGGAGGGTATTTATAATCTTTGGAAAACGTGCCCTCTTGAAACACAAGTGTCATAAGTGCGTGAAATTAGCTAGCTGTACCGAAGCCGCTCGCGCTAAGTGCCGCTTCGCTTAACCGGGCGAGGTAGTAGTTGCCTCACGGGCGGCGCGTAGGTAGATGGTCGCCTCGCCGACGGCGCGTTGTCGCCCCTCCAGCTTGTGAACGGTTTTCTCGCTTTTAGGCATGATTAAATGCCCTAGAATTACGCCTAGTGGGCGATCTTCGCGGTAACCGCCATTAACGGTTCAACGCTCTCTCGCTGATAAAGTCAAGTGAGCCCCACCAAAGATTGATTTAGACCCTTCGAGCTCATTTTAAGTATTACGGGTGTCACCGTATTTGGCGAGACACAAGTAAGTGTCTCGCTAGTCGCGAGACACATCAAGGTGTCTCGCTTATGGCGAGACACACATAAGTGTCTCGCTAACAGCGAGACACATCAAGGTGTCTCGCTCGTGGCGAGGCACACACGAGTGTCTCGCTCGCAGCGAGACACATCAAAGTGTCTCGCTAGTCGCGAGACACATCAAGGTGTCTCGCTTATGGCGAGACACAATCTTCCCTCAGATTGGGCTTCTTGAGATTTCGACGACGTTGTCCTTCGATCTTCTCATGATTTAGTCATATT
This sequence comes from Asparagus setaceus, assembly GCA_012295165.1. Lineage (NCBI taxonomy): Eukaryota > Viridiplantae > Streptophyta > Magnoliopsida > Asparagales > Asparagaceae > Asparagus > Asparagus setaceus. The sequence continues at coordinate 2,263,224 of CM022701.1, read as the reverse complement.
TGAGGTTCTTCAGCAATTTTTGATGCCTACAGATACCCCCTCCAAAGTTTTCAGACTCCTCTGTATTTTATCGAGGGTCGGAATACTTTGATAAGATGCTTTGCTTCGCTCAACGTTGAACTTTGTAGAAGAGGCCCATGTTTTGCTTCAGCTTGAATCCACGCTGCGGCGTCGTGACCATACTTTGGGATCAATAGTCATTGCATTTGTATTTGGATTGATTGAAATGTCAAGTCGATTTTGGACTAATCATCTTCATCTTGAAAGTCACCACTTGGGTTATAATTGAAATGCCTTGAGAATCATTCGAGAAAAGCGCCGTCGGTTTTCTCAATATCGATTTCCGTGAAAGCTTCTATATGTAATATCCGAATTATCCCACTTGAAGAAAGCGAAGGGCAATCTGAAGTGTCTCGCCAAAAGGACCGCCACAGAATGCATGCGAGCATGCTTGAGCTTCCTGAGGCGATGTAATGGCACATTTGCATTAGCAATGAGTTACAAAGTGCATTAAAATCACGGTAGGAGAAAGTGCTTGACCCCGCAGAAGAGTGAACCCATTGCCTCAAGTTATTGCTTGTATGATAGATATAGGATTTTGGCAAACCCTCACCATCAACGGATTTGATGAGCCTTTACCAACTACCGCTTGAGTTGGGCTAGCATGTAGATTATCTGAGTCCGTTCTACATGTTACGTTGTGCTAAAAGAATGAATTCTCTTAGACTTTATGCTACGATATTGAATACGTAGGCTCGGTCAATTATCACATTTGGGGAATTAATTACCCTAAAGATGTGTTAGATGCGCACTTATCTCCGATAAGGACGAGATAATATCCCTATGCATGAAGGCATAGTTTAGGTGTCATTAGGTAATGACATCTATGCTACGATATTGAATACGAGGCTCGGTCAATTATCACATTTGGGGAATTAATTACCCTAAAGATGTGTTAGATGCGCACTTATCTCCGATAAGGACGAGATAACATCCCTATGCATGAAAGCATAGTTTAGGTGTCATTAGGTAATGACATCTATGCTACGATTTTGAATACGAGGCTCGGTCAATTATCACATTTGGGGAATTAATTACCCTAAAGATGTGTTAGATGCGCACTTATCTCCGATAAGGACGAGATAACATCCCTATGCATGAAAGCATAGTTTAAGTGTCATTAGGTAATAACATCTATGCTACGATTTTGAATACGTAGGCTTGTGGCATTGTGTTTTCTCTTGGGGCGAAAACGAACCCGTTGTTGGAGTAGACCTCTCATTCATAAAAAGAATCGAGAGAAGATTTTGACCATGGTCCTAAGCGTAGGAAGGTTTGACCATGATAGAAATTTGGAGACGATCCTCACCGCCGGAAGGTTTGATTGCTCAATGTGGAAGTGGACCTCGCTCATGGATGGAATCGAGAGGGATTTTGGCCGTGGTCCTAACTGTAGGAAGGTTTGACCAAGTGGGAGTGAAATTTTAAAAATGATCCTAACTGTAGGAAGGTTTGATCGGGATAGGAGCTTTGGAGACGATCCTAACTATCGGAAGGTTTGATCGCTCAATCTCAAATGGACCTCTCGCTCATGGAAGGAATCAAGAGGATTTGACCATGGTCCTAAGCGTAGGAAGGTTTGACCATGATAGAAATTTGGAGACGATCCTCACCGCCGGAAGGTTTGATTGCTCAATGTGGAAGTGGACCTCTCGTTCATGGAAAGAATCGAGAGAAGATTTTGACCATGGTCCTAACTGTAGGAAGGTTTGACCAGATAGGAATTTTGAGACAATCCTAAGCGTAGGAAGGTTTGATTGCTCAATGTGGAAGTGGACCTCGCTCATGGAAAGAATCGAGAGAAGATTTTGACCATGGTCCTAAGCGTAGGAAGGTTTGACCAGATAGGAATTTTGAGACAATCCTAAGCGTAGGAAGGTTTGATTGCTCAATGTGGAAGTGGACCTCGCTCATGGATTATCCACCCCTTTCTTTGCAAAATTGGGCTCTTATACTCATCTGAGGAATTAGGAGGAGCAGCTTTAACCTCTTATACTCATCTGAGGAATTAGGAGGAGCAGCTTTAACCTCTTATACTCATCTGAGGAATTAGGAGGAGCAGCTTTAACCTCTTATACTCATCTGAGGAATTAGGAGGAGCAGCTTTAACCTCTTATACTCATCGGAGGTAAGGAGCAGCTTTAACCTCTTATACTCATCTGAGGAATTAGGAGGAGCAGCTTTAACCTCTTATACTCATCTGAGGAATTAGGAGGAGCAGCTTTAACCTCTTATACTCATCGGAGGTAAGGGAGCGCTTTATACTCAGATACCGGTTTGAGTATTTTCTCATTCGGCTTATTTCGCTAAGACGCCGCTTCAACCAAGGCTTGGATGATGGCCTTGAGAGCTAAGCAATCCTTCGTAGGATGGAGGATCCTCCCGTGGTACGCACAAGATTTAGGGTCCGAATCTTGTCACCTCCTCTTGATTTGTAATCGGGGGCAACTTGATTTTGTTGTTATCAAGAAGGTGTTTGAAGATGATTGGAACTTCTTCGTCCTTGAAAGAGTATGTCCTGTGGAATTCTGATTTAGAAGCTTTTTGGCGCGGCCGTTGTTGCGACGCTTGACCAACAAAGAAATACAGATGCCTTTCCTCTATTACGAGAGGAAAAATTTACTCGAGGGTCACCATCTTTTCGCTTCTTCGCCTTTCTTCCTTCTGAGGAAGCGTTCGGCTTGTTCTCCTCGTATTTTCAGATCTTTCCATGTAGTTGGCGGGACGACCCCCATGACTTCCAACAGATCAATGGAAAGATTGTTGTGGCACGTCCGCAATATGAATTCCTCGGTGATTGGATCTTTGCAGTTTATGGCCTTATTGCGGAAACGCTTAACGAAAGTGTCAATTATTTCCCCATTCTTCTGCTTTTCATCCAAGAGGGTTCCAATCGAGACTTCGGTGTCGTCATCGAAGAAGTTGTTGAGAAACAAGTTTTCTATATCACCCCAGCAGTTAATACTCCCGGCCTTGAGTCTTCGATACCAATCGAAGGCAGCCCCGCGAAGAGTACCAACGAATGACCGAATCATCAAAGGCTCATTTCCTGAGATCACCCCCAAATGTGATTTGAAGTAAATCAGGTGTTGTGTAGGTGAACCTCTCCCGTCAAATGGCGTGAAGTTGATCAAATTGAATTTCGGCGGGTAAGGAATTGAATCCCACTCTCTAGGATATGGACACGAGATACCAATCCTTTTGACTTCCTGTGCGAACATCAAAGCATTGATTTTATCTTCAAGCTCTTTCATCCTTTCGCCATCATCCTCCCCTTGTTTTGGATCGCTTAATAGGAAGAATTGGACCATTTCCACCTTGAGCATCAAATGCAGCTTTCTTTGGAGGTTGATCGATAAATGTGTTCATCAATCTCCGAATCGCTGTCTTCGATATTATGAGCATTATGGTGGGTAACTCCACCTTGTTGATCGGATTCAGCCGTTGATCGACCCGTGTTGTGCAACCGCTTGGGTTTGCAACTCCCTCATCTGTTGCATGGCTAGCTCCATCTCGTTCTCATTTTGGCCTTAAGCTCTTCTCTTTGCTTAGCTAAGGCTTCTTGTAACATTTGAACCAGGACATCGGGAGTAATGGTAAAAGCTTCTCTGGGATGGGGACCAACACTTGACATTGTGTCATCGGAAGCTATCGCCGAATTGATGTCGGAAACTTCACATCGATGACTCTCCTCATGCATCCTTCTATAGTCGATGCGTTGGGCAGCTCGCAATTGTAACCGAGACATTCTTTGAGAAATCTTAGACCCAACCTTTCCTCCAGGAGTGAAGTCAGGATCTGCATCCGTCACCGGTCCTTTCCCTTTGTTTACCATGTTGATAGTCACTTCGGGAAACTCGTCAAATTGGAGGGATGATCTCTTTCTTCTTCGACGTCGTCTTGGTGGCAGTTTTCCGTTCTTGAGGGAAAGCCGTTCGAATCTTGAAGCTCTTTGTGGGTGAGCGTTCGACTCAGAACAGGCACATCCTGATAACCACGTCTTAATCAATTTTGCACACGAGCAAGAACAATCTATTTCGTCGATCGTCCTCTTTCGTGTGTTGCTACCCCCAGCCTAATGATATGGTTGGTGTGGGTTATTACAAATTGTACTTCCACCCCCAAGTGTAACGTTGTCCTTAATTGGAGGACACGTCTTCTTTGGGGACGACGATTCTTTGACTTGAGAGACAACTTCCGCCGCTTGGCTTCGCATCCGAAGTTGCTTCAGATGAATCACAAGGGTCCGGTCATCTCTCGTGATTTTGTGAGTCACTTGCCTCAACTTATTCTTCTCAGCAGACTCGTGGACCCCTTGTGGGATGCTCAAACGAGACGCAATGTAAATTCTTTCGCTTGAGCCGCCGATGGCTCGGCACATTTCAACATCACTTGGAATTTGGGTACGCCCCCAACCCGCCGTTGTTTATGGATCGTGACCCAAACGCTCCATTACCTGTTTTGACTTTGGTTCTCAATTGTGGACCAAGGCGATCAACACCGAAGTTGACGGATTTCCGGACTTAACGGTTGATACCTCACCGAAAAGTGGAAGAAAAGGGCGAAAAGCCCATTTTTGTCGGCAGGAAGATCGCCTTGCTGGCGGTGTGCCGTCGTTCACCGGGCGCTGATTACACCGCCTCATGCTGCAGGTGCAGCCAGATCGCCTCGCTAGCGCTGGGTACCGAAATGCCTCACGAAGACCGCGTCGGTGCGCACTCTTGAGCCGATGTCGACTTCGACCCAAACTTTGTGATTTTGAGTCGATTCCTTGGTTGATTTAGACTCTTGCGCTTGTGAACAATGGCACGCATGAGCAACGCGCACGGCGCTTTTGGCGCCCTTCCTTGTCAATCGGATCCTTTGACGAACCCATTCTTCCTTGGGAGGAGGCCGACGGGTTGAAGCGCCAGAGTTTGTTGACGCTTTGATCATGTGAGTTCGTCGATAGTGAACTCCATCCGCCGACTCCGTGGCCTTGGCTAATTGACGAGCCAACTTTTGACGCCGCCTTTGGCGAAGCTCGCTCGCCGATCGCTTGAGATCTTGTTGAGAGAGGAATCGCCTGCCGCAGTTTAACGAGAATCGCTGCGCATTACAACGTAACGAACTTCCTCTTAGGGGATGAGATCCTCCGATGTTTGCGGGTGAGGAGGACTTCGATGAGGAAGAGGAGAGATATTCTTCAATTTGGCTTGATCGAAGAAGTAGTCTAGTCCATCAACCATGAGGTCGGCTTGATCGCCGCAAGGTCGCGACACAACGATCTCTGCTTGAGACCGCTGGCTCCCACTGTGGTCGCCATCGTGTTTGAGTCGAAAGTTGGTTCCATTTGTAAAACTAGAGAAAATTACACTTTTGGTTCTCAGTTACAATGAAAATTAAATAACTCTCTCACAAACTCGAACAAAAGATGCTACAAGTGTAGATCTCTTGTTTTGTGGGACTTTGCCTGCGTCGGACGCGAATCCGTGGACCACCGAAGCGCCGATCGCCGAATCGACGGTTTAGTTGATGCTTCGCAAAGGAAACAAGAACTTCAAAGAAATATCTTAGCAAGGTAAGATATCTACTCTTCTCAAGAATAAGTCAAGGCTTAAACTCGAGGAATCTCGTGGATCGTGTTCTTGAACTCCTAAGCTTGGATCTCGATTGCCCCTTTCGATAGCCGACCTCCTGCCCAAGTGGACGTAGGAGGGTATTTATAATCTTTGGGAAACGTGCCCTCTTCAGAAACACAAGTGTCATAAGTGCAGGAAATTTGCAGTTAGCGCGGCAGCTCGAGTGCCGCGCTAGCCTCGCTAACTGGCGAGGCAGTGTAGGTTGCCTCACCGGGCGGCGAGGCAGATGGGCCGCCTCGCCGATCGGCGAGGCAAAGGTCGCCCCTCCACCGCCAGAACGGTTTTCTCGCTTTTTAGGCATGATTAAATGCCCTAGAATTACGCCTAGTGGGCGATCTTCGCCGCGGTAACCGCCTATTAACGTGTTCAACGCTCTCTCGTTGATAAAGTCAAGTGGGCCCCACCAAAGATTGATTTAGACCCTTCGAGAGCTCATTTTAAGTATTCTGGGTGTCTCGTATTTGGCGAGACACAAGTAAGTGTCTCGCTAGTCGCGAGACACATCAAGGTGTCTCGCTTATGGCGAGACACACATAAGTGTCTCGCTAACAGCGAGACACATCAAAGTGTCTCGCTAGTCGCGAGACACATCAAAGTGTCTCGCTAGTCGCGAGACACATCAAAGTGTCTCGCTAGTGGCGAGGCACACATAAGTGTCTCGCTAGTGGCGAGACACAATCTTCCCCTGTATTGGGCTTCTTGAGATTTCGACGACGTTGTCCTTCGATCTTCTCATGATTTAGTCATATTTGAGGTTCTTCAGCAATTTTTGATGCCTACAACACTTTCAGCCAATCACGCTACACTTACAGCGTATCACGCTACACTTACTGGGTATCACGCTACATTTACAGCGTATCATGCTACACTTTCAGCCTATCACGCTACACTTACAGGATATCACGCTACACTTTCAGCCTATCACACTACACTTACAGGATATCACGCTACACTTACATGATATCACGCTACACTTTCAGCCAATCACGCTACACTTACAGCGTATCACGCTACACTTACAGCGCATCACGCTACACTTTCAGCCTATCACGCTACACTTACAGAATATCACGCTACACTTATAGGATATCACGCTACACTTACAACAGACACGCCACACTTACATGATATCACGCTACACTTTCACCAATCATGCTACACTTACAACAGATCATGCTACACTTCACCTATCACGCTACACTTACAGGATATCACGCTACACTTACTGGGTATCACGCTACACTTACAGGATATCACGCTACACTTACTGGGTATCACGCTACACTTACAGGGTATCACGCTACACTTTCACCTATCACGCTACACTTACGGATATCACGCTACACTTTCAGCCTATCACACTACACTTACAGGATATCACGCTACACTTACATGATATCACGCTACACTTTCAGCCAATCACGCTACACTTACAGCGTATCACGCTACACTTTCAGCCTATCACGCTACACTTACAGAATATCACGCTACACTTACAGCATATCACGCTACACTTACAGCGTATCACGCTACACTTACATGATATCACGCTACACTTTCACCAATCACGCTACACTTACAGCGTATCACGCTACACTTATAGGATATCACGCTACACTTTCACCTATCACGCCACACTTACGTAATATCACGCCACACTTATAGGATATCACGCTACACTTACAACAGACACGCCACACTTACATGATATCACGCTACACTTTCAGCCAATCATGCTACACTTACAGCGTATCATGCTACACTTTCAGCCTATCACACTACACTTACAGCGTATCACGCTACACTTACAGAATATCACGCTATATTTTCAGCCAATCACGCACAAAATTCCACCAGAATAAAATTGCACTAACAATCTTCGGTCTAATAAACCGAGAACAATATGTTATATATATATATACACTAAAGTGATCAAAATCTGAGAATATTGCAAAATCTGAGAAACGCTATATATTGAACAAAATTGTACTAACAAAACTTTTAGATTATCAACTTCTTCGGTCTAACAAACCGAGAACAAGATGTTACATGTATATATACATACACAAAATTGAGCAAAATCTGACAATATTGCATAATCTGAGAAACACTATAGCACTAACATGGTATGAGTTTATCAAATTCTTCGCCTAACAAATCGAAGTTCAATATATACACAAAAGTGAGCAAAATCGAGAATAGGACCACCATTGCAAAGACACAACTTCGTAAAGTCATGGATTTATATAATAGCCCCAGCTATCACTACAAGATCACGATCATCAGATAATCTTCTTCGGTTGCCTGATGAGATTCAGAAGAACAAAATAAAGAATGTGAGTAACAAAGAACTCCCAAGCAGCTTATAATTCAGGTATTTTCTTAATTTCTTATTTCTTAAATAATCATGTTTTGTTTATCTTAATCCATTTCAATAAGTTCTGTTGCTCAATAGTCAGTATCATGCACTCTATTGTAACATCAGTGAGCATTTTAATATATTCATTTGGTTCCAAATCTACCATGCAACTAGCTTATTAGTGAACAAGCTGAAAGTTACTCATCATGACCTTTCATTTGCTACTAAAGTTGAGAATTGTAAGCTGATGCGAGTTAAAACAATTAAGTATTCTGATCATATTAGAACTTGAATGGATTTTGAACGTAATATGAGTTAAAACAATGGTAGTTTTAGTTTTTAAATATTAAGATACATTAAGTATCACAATTTCCTAGTTTTCTAGCGAGACAACCAACAAAACTGAACTAAATTTATGACTGATAACAATTGAAAAGGGTGTATCAAGCTATATATAAATGGAAAGTATATAAAGTCATGAATCAGAGAATATGACTGATAACAAAACTGTACTCATCTTTCCTAGTTTTCTTCCCTCAATTCTTCATTAGCAATTCTTCATTAGAAACATTACATTTAATCCTCCAAAATAAAACCCTAGAAATAAAACCCCTACATTTAATCGTCCGAAATTCCAAATCTCTACTCGCTTCTATATCAAGCCAAACCCCAAACCCTCTATCTCTACTTTCAATCACAACAAAGAACTTTCCAAAATAAAATTAAATTTCTAGCAAGACAACCAATAAAATGTACTAAATTCAAGTCGAGATAAAGAGAGATTGAGTACTTGGGACGGAATGTGCTCGACGCGACGGGCGAATGCAGCTAGGTTCACGCCACACTTGGGTTCTGGGGAATGTCCTGATCTGCCGACGGCAATAACGACGAGGCTGGGAAGAGAGGAGACGGCGACGGCGATTTTGCATCAATTGACAGAGCCGGGCGAAAGCAATTGGGGTACACTTGTTCGGTGGGAATGTCCTCGACTCGACCGGCGACACCTAAGAGGCGTGAAAGAGCCACCATTACCCGCTTGGGGCGAAAGGCCAGCGAAAGGACGACGGCGACACGACTCGGTTCGGGGTCAGCCCTGATCGGCCGACGCGACGGCGGCACGACGACACGGGGAAGACACGGCGACGGCGACGGCGAAATTCGTGATGGAGTTCGGGAGGATTGGATAATCTAGGGCTCAGAGTTGAAAATAGTGAAGAAGAGGGGAGAGAGAGAGAGAGATAATGGTTAAGTTGGGAATTGAAGGGGTATTTTGGGGTTTTTACCATCTTTTTGTATAAATACAGGTGTTATATATACTGTATTTTGCAGATTGGGTTTATAGGCAAATACAAAAAGATATTTGGGTTAAAGGATACAAACAATAGTTAGTGGGCTTAGAGATAAAGAGGAGTAAACAAATGGGCCTAGAGATAAAAACCCCAAAAAATAATCCACTGAATATGGATGATTGTGATGAAGAAGTAAACTCTTCACCATCTATGTTGGTTTTTTGATGAAATCCGTGGTCCAATTTGGCAGGATTAATTGTGGAGGGGAAACACATTATTACTTCATAAAAGAGTTACTGTTTTCATGCCGCTGTCTCCTAAAATGCCGGAAAAGAAAGAGGAAAGAGATTCAGAGAACCATTCAATATCAAATACATGCAATTTGCCCGTCACGGATTGCTTGCAGTCTTTTGATCTGGATTTGCTATTTCTTCTTTTAGTTTATCATCACATTATTCTTCTTCAAGTGGAGATACGGTTGACTGTAATGGAGTGGTGGCCATCACTTGTTTGTCCTTGTTTATTCGTTGTGAAAGTGACCTCCTTGCAACTTGCACCCCTTCCTTTATTTTCGGCTAAACTATCAGATTGGTATTTCGAAAAGACTCACTTTAAATACCAAAATATCAAAGATACTTTAAATACCAAAATATCAAAGATACTTTAAATACCAAAATATCAAAGATACTTTAAATACCAAAATATCAAAGATACTTTAAATACCAAAATATCAAAGATACTTTAAATACCAAAATATCAAAGATACTTTAAATACCAAAATATCAAAGATACTTTAAATACCAAAATATCAAAGATACTTTAAATACCAAAGCGATAGAATTGGTCTTTTAAATACCAATTTGGTAGTTTAGGCCTTTATTTTCTAGACATTATGGGCCTATGTAATCTCTCTCTGTTTTTGTTTTGGCCTATCTAATCTTTCTCTCTCATCAATGGAGTCTTCCTCCTTCTACCTCTTATCAATGGAGTCACTCACGGGTGAGAATACTACCGCTGCAGCAAGAAGAAAACAAAAGAGAAAGAAGAAAAAGAAAAATAGAAGAGGGTATATATCATGTCTGGGAGATCTTGTGTTCAGTGCAGCAGCAGAGACTAATTGTAGAAAGGCGGAGGGGACCAATAGTAATACCTGCTCTCTCTCTCTCATTTGCCGCCAAATTTTCTTCTATTAGCAAAGAAACATATAAAAACTAAAACTGTAATAAAAGCTAAAACCAATTCTCATGATCTTGAATTTCAAAATCAAAACCAAGAAGAACAAGGAAACTATGATAAAAGGATGTAATTATATCATGGGTTCATTGGATAAATGTTGAAGAAGTAAACAATAGATAGATGATGCTGATCTAAGATGGTAGAAAAAGATACTCACATTCACCGTAAACCTTATTTTTGAAATACAAAGAACATCATGAACTTACTCATTAAATTATTATGTTTTGAAACAAAATAACTAATTAACTAATAGCTTAAACAACACAGTAATCAATATATTGGCTCCATTGATCGAGGTTGAAGGAGGAGGAGACTCCATTTATCGAGAGAAAGAGAGGTTGAAGGAGGGATGGCTAAAAGAAATTTAAATTTGGGAAGAAGAACGTGAAGAAAAGTGTAAACTACAAACTTTAAGAGGCTAGGATGGGAATAAATTTTCCACTGGAAAATTTAATGCCGATGACATTTTGGACCTATGCGCTAACTTAAACTCACTTTAAATACCAAAATATCAAAGATACTTTAAATACCAAAGCGATAGAATTGGTCTTTTAAATACCAATTTGGTAGTTTAGGCCTTTATTTTCTAGACATTATGGGCCTATGTAATCTCTCTGTTTTTGTTTTGGCCTATCTAATCTTTCTCTCTCCATCTCTCTCTCTCTCTCATTTGCCGCCAAATTTTCTTCTATTAGCAAAGAAACATATAAAAACTAAAACTGTAATAAAAGCTAAAACCAATTCTCATGATCTTGAATTTCAAAATCAAAACCAAGAAGAACAAGGAAACTATGATAAAAGGATGTAATTATATCATGGGTTCATTGGATAAATGTTGAAGAAGTAAACAATAGATAGATGATGCTGATCTAAGATGGTAGAAAAAGATACTCACATTCACCGTAAACCTTATTTTTGAAATACAAAGAACATCATGAACTTACTCATTAAATTATTATGTTTTGAAACAAAATAACTAATTAACTAATAGCTTAAACAACACAGTAATCAATATATTGGCTCCATTGATCGAGGTTGAAGGAGGGATGGCTAAAAGAAATTTGAATTTGGGAAGAAGAACGTGAAGAAAAGTGTAAACTACAAACTTTAAGAGGCTAGGATGGGAATAAATTTTCCACTGGAAAATTTAATGCCGATGACATTTTGGACCTATGCGCTAACTTAAACTCACTTTAAATACCAAAATATCAAAGATACTTTAAATACCAAAATATCATCGGCGTTAATTTTTCCGGTGGGAAAATTTCTTCTCGCCCTCTGGCCTCTTAAAGTTTGTATTTTACACCCTACTTCACCTTCTTCTTCTCAAATTTAAATTTCTTTTAGCCCTCCCCTCCTTCAACCTCTCTTTCTCTCTCATCAATGGAGTCTTCTCCTCCTTCTACCTCTTATCAATGGAGTCACTCACGGGTGAGAATACTACCGCTGCAGCAAGAAGAAAAACAAAAGAGAAAGAAGAAAAAGAAAAATAGAAGAGGGTATATATCATGTCTGGGAGATCTTGTGTTCAGTGCAGCAGCAGAGACTAATTGTAGAAAGGCGGAGGGGACCAATAGTAATACCTGCTCTCTCTCTCTCTCTCTCTCTCTCTCTCATTTGCCGCCAAATTTTCTTCTATTAGCAAAGAAACATATAAAAAACTAAAAACTGTAATAAAAGCTAAAACCAATTCTCATGATCTTGAATTTCAAAATCAAAACCAAGAAGAACAAGGAAACTATGATAAAAGGGGATGTAATTATATCATGGGTTCATTGGATAAATGTTGAAGAAGTAAACAATAGATAGATGATGCTGATCTAAGATGGTAGAAAAAGATACTCACATTCACCGTAAACCTTATTTTTGAAATACAAAGAACATCATGAACTTACTCATTAAATTATTATGTTTTGAAACAAAATAACTAATTAACGAATAGCTTAAACAACACAGTAATCAATATATTGGCTCCATTGATCAGAGGTTGAAGGAGGAGGAGACTCCATTTATCAGAGAGAAAGAGAGGTTGAAGGAGGGATGGCTAAAAGAAATTTGAATTTGGGAAGAAGAAGGTGAAGAAAAGTGTAAACTACAAACTTTAAGAGGCTAGGGGATGGGAATAAATTTTCCCGCTGGAAAATTTAATGCCGATGACATTTTGGACCTATGCGCTAACTTAAACTCACTTTAAATACCAAAATATCAAAGATACTTTAAATACCAAAGCGATAAAATTGGTCTTTTTTAAATACCAATTTGGTAGTTTAGGCCTTTATTTTCTAGACATTATGGGCCTATGTAATCTCTCTCTGTTTTTTTTTTGGCCTATCTAATCTCTCTCTCTCTCTCTCTCTCTCTCTCCTCTTTTTTTTAATTTTTTAAAGCACATGAAGTGAACTAAAGTGATTGTTTGATTAGGGTACCATCTATGTTTCTATTGAATTAGTAGTTATTGGATGTGCCTAGAGTTTGTTACGTGAGCCTAGAAACACTTGACTTCACAAATCTCAAATCACATCTATATATCAAAGTGCATGCTTATCTTTCTACGCATAACTCAAGAAGGCATATGCTAAAGAGTAAGCACGCTACATAAATGATGAACATGAATCTTTCAGAATTGCTCCCAAGGTTCTGAGCCTTATACCGAGGAGACGAAATTACCAATTTGCCCCATGTTTCTCACATGTAACGCTCAGAACAGAACCGCATGTATGTCACATGTAAAGCTCGCCGCCAGAACTATCCGCTCGCATGTGAGCGGTTTTGAGAGAACTTGGACTCATGAATGATCATAGTCTCAATTCTTTATAGTTATTATAATAGAAAATTCTCTTATAAGTTAATATAATAAAAATAAAAGGTATTGTTGTTAATATATGCCCAACAATATGAACTTAACCTACATGAGAGGATGTTACAATATTTGAGCTCCAAATACTTATACCAAACGCTTCCTTAGTTTAAAAAGCAAAAAAGCTTAGTTAACGTGAAATAATGAAAAAGTGGCTATTAATTATCCCTCGTGCGCAATCTCAATTCTGACTTTTCAGCTCAAAACAAACAGAGGAAATCAGCAAAGTGGGCCAAAGCAACTAAGAGTGACATCATGAGCAAATACTTGTTGTACCTCAAAGCTTTGGTCTTCTTTGGCTGCTATTCCTTTGGATCAGTGCAAAGCGAAAGCGTAATTGAAATGATGGTTCCAATGCGAAGGACCACCAATACAAAGCACCACCTCTCTCCTCTTTTTTTTAATTTTTTTAAAGCACATGAAGTGAACTAAAGCGATTGTTTGATTAGGGTACCATCTATGTTTCTATTGAATTAGTAGTTATTGGATGTGCCTAGAGTTTGTTACCTGAGCCTAGAAACACTTGACTTCACAAATCTCAAATCACATCTATATATCAAAGTGCATGCTTATCTTTCTACGCATAACTCAAGAAGGCATATGCTAAAGAGTAAGTACGCTACATAAATGATGAACATGAATCTTTCAGAATTGCTCCCAAGATTCTGAGCCTTATACCGAGGAGACGAAATTACCAATTTGCCCCATGTTTCTCACATGTAACGCCGTAACGTAACCGCATGTATGTCACATGTAAAGCTCGCTAACTATCCGCCGCATGTGAGTTTGAGAGAACTTGGACTCATGAATGATCATAGTCTCAATTCTTTATAGTTATTATAATAGAAAATTCTCTTATAAGTTAATATAATAAAAAATAAAAAGGTATTGTTGTTAATATATGCCCAATAATATCAAAAAATAATCTAAAGAGTCTGATCTTAATCAACCTACAACATCATATCAAGGAAAGATAAGATCAAAACTAATAAGCAGTCTCCTGGTATAACGGATTCATCCCTCTACTAGAAAAAGCCACTATGCAAAATTTTAAATTGAATAACGCTATATTGCAATTGGTTAGAATACTAACTATATGGAGCACAAAAATCCAAGATAAGATTTAATCCCACTCATATATCACACATGTGACCAATTTGCTTTCGTATCATTATCCCCTCCCTCCTCTCTCCTCCTCCACCCTTTTCTGATCGTCAACATTTTGAACCCCACACGATTCTATAAAAATTTTAAAACCCCGAAAAATTCCATCAACACTCAAGCCCCATCCTCTCTCTACCTCTGCTAATTATTTAACAACAATAACACAGTATTCCAAAAGTTATGTTACTAACTTATTGAAATCTGATTGGCTAGTGTAGGAGTAGATTAATCAGTAGCCTTGAGCTCCAATACACGCATTAATTAAAAACTCATATAGATAACACTATTTAGAGTTTACATGAGTCTCCCATCAATATTGTTAATATTCACTGCAAACAGTAAAAAAAGTAGTATAAACAAAATACTAAATGCGATGAAAAGTATGAAAACCAATGCAACACAAGAGACGACAACTTTTATTTTTCAAGCTTCTTCAGATTCAAATGACATCATAGCCAAAATCCATGAGACATTTGGTGTCTTGGCGAGACAGCTTTGACTATCATGATTGTTTTGACCTTAACTCCCTTGTCCGATCTCAGAATGAGATAATTCAAGATGCGTTGGAAAACGGATGAGGAGAGCTACAACTTTTATTTTTCAAGCTTCTTCAGATTCAAATGACATCATAGCCAAAATCCATGAGACATTTGGTGTCTTGGCGAGACAGCTTTGACTATCATGATTGTTTTGACCTTAACTCCCTTGTCCGATCTCAGAATGAGATAATTCAAGATGCGTTGGAAAACGGATGAGGAGAGCTACAACTTTTATTTTTCAAGCTTCTTCAGATTCAAATGACATCATAGCCAAAATCCATGAGACATTTGGTGTCTTGGCGAGACAGCTTTGACTATCATGATTGTTTTGACCTTAACTCCCTTGTCCGATCTCAGAATGAGATAATTCAAGATGCGTTGGAAAACGGATGAGGAGAGCTACAACTTTTATTTTTCAAGCTTCTTCAGATTCAAATGACATCATAGCCAAAATCCATGAGACATTTGGTGTCTTGGCGAGACAGCTTTGACTATCATGATTGTTTTGACCTTAACTCCCTTGTCCGATCTCAGAATGAGATAATTCAAGATGCGTTGGAAAACGGATGAGGAGAGCTACAACTTTTATTTTTCAAGCTTCTTCAGATTCAAATGACATCATAGCCAAAATCCATGAGACATTTGGTGTCTTGGCGAGACAGCTTTGACTATCATGATTGTTTTGACCTTAACTCCCTTGTCCGATCTCAGAATGAGATAATTCAAGATGCGTTGGAAAACGGATGAGGAGAGCTACAACTTTTATTTTTCAAGCTTCTTCAGATTCAAATGACATCATAGCCAAAATCCATGAGACATTTGGTGTCTTGGCGAGACAGCTTTGACTATCATGATTGTTTTGACCTTAACTCCCTTGTCCGATCTCAGAATGAGATAATTCAAGATGCGTTGGAAAACGGATGAGGAGAGCTACAACTTTTATTTTTCAAGCTTCTTCAGATTCAAATGACATCATAGCCAAAATCCATGAGACATTTGGTGTCTTGGCGAGACAGCTTTGACTATCATGATTGTTTTGACCTTAACTCCCTTGTCCGATCTCAGAATGAGATAATTCAAGATGCGTTGGAAAACGGATGAGGAGAGCTACAACTTTTATTTTTCAAGCTTCTTCAGATTCAAATGACATCATAGCCAAAATCCATGAGACATTTGGTGTCTTGGCGAGACAGCTTTGACTATCATGATTGTTTTGACCTTAACTCCCTTGTCCGATCTCGAATGAGGTGATTCAAGATGCTGGAAAGCTGATGAGGAGAGCTACAACTTTTATTTTTCAAGCTTCTTCAGATTCAAATGACATCATAGCCAAAATCCATGAGACATTTGGTGTCTTGGCGAGGCAGTTTGGGTATCACCATTATATGAACAGTTTGACTATCATGATTGTTTTGACCTTAACTCCCTTGTCCGATCTCAGAATGAGATAATTCAAGATGCGTTGGAAAACGGATGAGGAGAGCTACAACTTTTATTTTTCAAGCTTCTTCAGATTCAAATGACATCATAGCCAAAATCCATGAGACATTTGGTGTCTTGGCGAGGCAGTTTGGGTATCACCATTATATGAACAGTTTGACTATCATGATTGTTTTGACCTTAACTCCCTTGTCCGATCTCAGAATGAGATAATTCAAGATGCGTTGGAAAACGGATGAGGAGAGCTACAACTTTTATTTTTTAAGATTCTTCAGATTCGAAATGCATCATGGTCAAAATCTGCAAGATATTTAGTATCTTGGCCTTTTTGTGTCTCAGCCATTGCCGAGACAGTCTGGACCATTTTGGCGATAACTCCCTCGTCCGATCTCCGAATGATGTGATTAAAAATGTGTTGGAAAGCTGGAGAAGATATCTACAATGTCCCATTAGTGAGACATGCATGACATGAGCAAAACACACATGGTGCTACGTTCTTTATGGGCATTCTGCAGCTCCCCAGCAGAGTCGTTTGTTCGTTGTTTTACCGTTCAGTTGACTCGTATGCTTCGCCAATTTGATCCTCCTTGGCTTAGATAATGACGTTCACCATCTTTTCTCTGATATGAAATAAATTAGAGTTCCATAGGTAATTTTTGATGACTACAATATCAAACGCTTCCTTAGTTTAAAAAGCAAAAAGCTTAGTTAACGTGAAATAATGAAAAAGTGGCTATTAATTATCCCTCGTGCGCAATCTCAATTCTGACTTTTCAGCTCAGAAACAAACAGAGGAAATCAGCAAAGTGGGCCAAAGCAATTAAGAGTGACATCATGAGCAAATACTTGTTGTACCTCAAAGCTTTGGTCTTCTTTGGCTGCTATTCCTTTGGATCAGTGCAAAGCGAAAGCGTAATTGAAATGATGGTTCCAATGCGAAGGACCACCAATACAAAGCACCACCTCTCTCCTCTTTATATATAGCTTATATTGGATTGGGGCATAGTTTGACTATCTATATGTTAATGAACATACTACTGTTGCATTGTTATTAATAAAGAGATTCCGTACACAGGAATTCTCTGTTGAAGTCTTTGGTAAGAAAAATCTGCACCTCCATTATTGAACATTTGACCTTAATTATTTAGCATTAAAAATTCAGCTCGCATTCCCACTCCGGATAATCCAGATAGTTGTAAAGTTTCAATAAAGCTATTTCAATTCTAAACTGGGTTAAAAAAAAATCAGCTTGGCCAATAAAATAGAGAAATGAGCTTAGATGTAAAGGATTATGGATTCCCTCACAATATAGAATTGTATAGAAGACTGAGATTCTAACCTGAAATTAGAAGAAACCCATCAAATAGTCTAAACAATATAGCTGAAAAGTCTAAAATAACTCTTTTCATAACTTCTCAAGTCAGAAGGTATTTCGTTGCAAAAGTTTACATAAAGATAAATTTGTGCAAAAACAAAAAATCATGTTCTTGTCAGTTATAATTAAAATAGTGACATAATAAGAGAATCCAAATTATCATCATAACAAACAATATCCGTCATCATTTTGTGAACTATAAATCAAGCCAACAACACGATTTGGTAGGATAAAATTTGGTAGCCAACCAAATTTACAGCCATCCATTACCCCTCCAAACCCAATTAGAGCCAAGTAGATGCGATTGAAACGAACCATTCATCTAAAATGCATGCATTTTGCCACTCACAGGTTGCTTGCTTGCTCTCTTTAATTTGCTTTGGATCTATTCTTCCTTTCTTTAATAAGTGCATCACATTGCTGTTCAAATTGAGACCAATCAATTTGCTTGTCTTCTTGTTTTCCTTTCTGAAAGTGACTTCCCTGTAGCTTGCAATTTGCAAACGTACGCCATTTTCTTTCATCTTCCTCCCTTTTAGAGACAAGACTGGACTGAAGTGACTGTGTATGGAAAACTTCAGTTTATGCTGTTAATACCTAATACCTGAAAAATGAATACTATAGCTGTTCCAGTAAAGACTGAATTTTTGTACAACTTTTGAAATAATGATAGTCAAGTTTGATGATTAGCATCTCAATATTCGAATATAAATATATTCGAATATGAGCCAAATCACAGGGAACGATATGCATTCATCTATTAACATAACAGAAAGCTGCCTGTGATATCTATAATCAAATAATAGTAGAAAGATAATATAGTTATATTTACAATGCAACACAGACTTAAATATGCAAAAAAAAATTCAGTCCCAATGCTTGAGGAGAGTAATATGAATGAAGACAATATCAATGGACTCATGCATCCCTGTCAAAGGAAAACAAGCTAGTGCACAATTCTCTGCTCAACCATGCAGTTGGCTCATACCACCTAACAATAAGGAGCACAAAAGTCTAAACCAGCATCACATATCACACATGTAACAAATTTGCTTTCATAACCCAATCCCCTCATTTCTTCTCCTCCACTCTCTTCCTCATCCAATGAACCCCACAATAATTTCATTTTATACAAATTTTAGGGTGAAAAAAATAAACCTAAAATCCATCAACACTCAAACCCCATCCTCTCCCATCTAGCACTAATCCAACAACAGCAATACATTATTCCAAAAGCTATTTTACGAGTACCACTAACCGGACCATATACTATTTTTGTACTATAAGACTAAAGCAGATCACGAAAAGCATAGTCTAGCCAGCGTTACTCCTGCCATACATTCAAACCTGATTCATCGACGTAATAGTAGACCCACCGGTGGCGGTGGGCTCCACCCTTACATGCGACGACTTAAGCATAAACCCTCCTCCGTTATTATGGCTTGAAGGATCATCGTCGTCGTAAGCATATGCGAACCCACCGTGTCTGGTGAGATCCATGCCCGCCATCTCGTCATCACCCGAAATCCTCAACAAGTTCATCTTGTGGAGAAGAAAGAAGAGCGGGCCCATGGTGCAACTCACCCACCCGATAATCACCACAATCTGCACCAAGTGCGCGCCCAAAAGCCGGCCCCCTCCTCCCATGAACAGCCCGTACGGCCTCCCGGCCCGGCCCGGGTAGACCTGGTCGACGTACTTCTCGGTGGCAAACAAGGCCGTGAAAACGATCCCCCAGGCCCCACAGCCCCCATGCAGCTGGGCGGCTTCCAGCGGATCATCGTACTTAAAATACTCCGCCAGCTTATTAAACCCGATGAGAACCCAAGCCGAGACAAACCCGCAGATGATCGCAGCCCAGGGGTCCACAACGGAGCAGCCGGCGGTGATGGCCGCGAAGCCGCCGAGGAGGCCGTTACAGACGTCGGTGACGTTCCAGTGTCCGACGAGGAGGCGCTTGCCGAAGAGGGTAGTGAGGGCGGCGGTGCAGCCGGAGAGGGTGGTGGTGACGGCGGTGCGGCCGACGGCGGACCACTGGCCGTTGATGGATCCGGGCGGGCCGTAGGATTTGAGGATGACTATGAAGGAGCCGGGGTTGAAGCCGTACCAACCGAACCAGAGGAGGAAGGTGCCGAGCACGACGAGGGTGGCGCTGTGGCCGCGGAGGACGGCGGGGCGGCCGGCGTGGTCGAAGCGGCCGATGCGGGGGCCCTCGATGAGGGCGCCCCAGAGGCCGGCGATGCCGCCGACCATGTGGACGACGCCGGATCCGGCGAAGTCGATGACGCCGGAGCCGAAGAGGAGGGAGCCGGTGGCGGAGGCGGAGGCCCAGCCGTCGGAGGACCAGAACCAGTGGGCGACGACGGGGTAGACGAAGCCGGTGAGGAAGGAGGAGTAGATGAGGTAGGCGACGAACTGGGTGCGCTCGGCGATGGAGCCGGAGGTGATGCCGGCGGCGGCGATGGCGAAGGCCCATTGGTAGAGGAAGTAGGGGTAGTCGAAGTCGGCGGAGGGGACCGATTTGAGGCCGAAGAAGTGGCGCCCGATGAAGCCGTTGGAGGGGGAGCCGAAGGAGAAGGCGAAGCCGAACAGGTAGTAGAAGAGGGCGCCGGCGGCGGCGTCGAGGACGTTGGTGAGCATGATGTTCATGGTGTTCTTGGCGCGGACGGAGCCGGCGCAGAGCATGGCGAAGCCGAGCTGCATGGCGAAGACGAGGTAGGCGGAGAAGAGGAGGAAGGTGGAGTTGATGGCGGAGGAGGAGTCGGTGAGGGCGGCGGAGACGGCGCCGAACTGCGAGCAGAGGTAGTCGGCGGCGGCCGTGGAGTTGAGGAGCGGGGCGAGGTCGGAGGCGGAGCAAGTGGAGGACGCCATTGGTTGATTGATTGAGTTTTTGAGATTTGGTTTTTTGTTTTTATTTTTTATTTTGTTTTGATTTGGCCTTTTGGTTAGGTTTGAGAGTGAGAGGATTTATAGGCGATTGGGGTGGGGAACGTGACAAAATATTATTAAGGAGAGATCTTCTTTTTTGTTTTTTGTTTTTATTATATTTTCTCATATTAAACCTCCACATTTTTAATTCTATATTTATGCTCCTAAATTTTATATTTTAAAATTGGACCTCCTAATCTTTTTATTTTTTTCCTCAGAAAACACCTACTTTTACAATAATATGATCAACTATTAACCATCTAATTCAAGGGAAGCTGATCCCAGCTAATGAGATCAAAATATGATCATTGTGTTCATAAAGATTTTTGGGGTTTAATTTATAAAGATGAAGATTTTAGAGTCTGGTGTATAAGTAACATATGTTTTGGGGTCTAATATGTCAAAACTTTTTATTTTTTTTTCTTGTTTTTATTTTTATTTATTTAATATTTTTGGGGGAAGTGCGAGTGGGGCCCAATGAGGATTCATGGAATCTTTGGATGGGATGCAGATCATGCAACAGGAAGTAAGCTGGATTCGAGGACAATTTTGGTACTTAATAGATTAGAGGTAATTAATTATAGCCTTACAGGAGTGATGAGAGATCCTATTCTCATTCAATTTGATTGATTTTTTAAATATTTGTTGTGTAGTTGTGGGGTTTTATTTCTTTTACTGTGTTTAATATTAATTTTGTTTTTATTGTGAGGGGCAGACTGTGCAGTTGCCAACTGGCATTTGTTGTAATTTGAACAGATTCATGGAATCTCGGGTTGAGATGGAATAGGAAAAGAGAAGAGGTAGGGTTGTCAAATGGGTGATTTGGGTTGTATTTTGGTTGGGTCATAAATGCACATTTATAAAAGAGAAGAGGTAGGGTTGTCAAATGGGTGATTTGGGTTGTATTTTGGTTGGGTCATAAATGCACATTTATGACCACTTGATCATTTATGATCCATTTAGCATTTGTTAAATATGTCACTTCTCACCCACCCATTTATTAAATGGATGATTCATGGGTAGCTATAGTGCTTTTATATCTATAGGCATGTAAACAAATACTCCCTAACCCCCAATAACTGAGTTTAAAATTTCCCCAAAATACTTGATATTTTTTAACTTTACATCCGATGACTACTATAATGGTTATGTGATATTCTCTGTTTGAGAACTCTAGGTAGCGCTTACGCCAGTGTGGGAGTTAACTGAAAAAATCAAAATGCTATCTAAGTTTTCTCAGAATTTTAAAACTAATTAAGGTTTAGTGAGAGTTTCAAATTTTTTTTTTAAGTGCGAAAGGTTCATAGCTATTGGCGCTTTAAATAAATTTACCATTAACATGGGTTAATTGGTGAAAGTATACGATGGCTTACAGCATTGTACTACTGATAAACCTGCAAAACTAAACAAATCATTGAATCAACATGTTAATCTTTAAATTCAATGAATTACTTTTGTTGGGTGACTTTGAGTATTTCTTTATTTAATTTATTTTAATTTTGTTTTTGGATGGAGCAAGTGGGATGGACATATTGGAATTTGTGGTGGATTCATGGAAATCAGGAATGGGGGTGGAATTGGAAGATAAGCTGGATTTATTTTATAAGATTGGAGGTTATAAATGTAGGTTTGGTAATTATGACAGCCAAGTTATTTTGGAAACGGAATGAAGAGTAAATTGATTATTTAAATTTCGAATGTTTTTTTTAAATAACCAAAATTTGAAAGTTTTCAGTTATTAATAAAAAGGTTCATTTCTCTGATAAGTAATGTAAGCCTCTCACAACATGGTTATTGTGGAGTCGGATCCTCTCCACTACCCAAAAATAAAATAGTGGAGGAACTACTTTATCATAATTATCGATTATCTATTTGATGGTTAATATTATTTTTTAAAGTATAAATTAGGAATGAGTACAATTCATAAGGGAATATAATGAGTGATAGATTTAGAAGGAATCTCAACCAACCACCAGATAATCAACAGTTGTTATCAATAGTAGTGGTGTCTCCACTACTTTTTTAAAGTGGAGAGGATCCAAATCCTGAGCTATCCCCACATTTTAGAATAATACAAAGTTAATGAGCAGCTTAGAAAAATATATAAAAGGAAAAAGGTTAGTACTTGTTTCTTTTATTTATTTTGAAAATGTTACTTAATGTGCTTTACCTTTTATTTTACACCTAGGGTCTGTTTGTTTGCAAAAAATATATGAGGAAATGTAAGAAATGAGGAGACAAGCCCATGTGGGCTTGTCTCATTTCTTCCCAATTTTGATTTCTTTGCTTTGGTTGAGAGAAAAAAAAAAATAAATGATATATGATATATGTGGTACTAGTAATAGTGTATGTGGGCCCCAAAAGAGGCAAAACTCATTTCCTCCCAAAATGGTGTGAAATGGGCTTAAAATTGATAAAATGTGGACCCCACATCTATTTCTTTATTTTCATTTCATTTTCTTAGCTTTTAGGGAAATAAACAAACAGACCCTAGACTATTCAATTTGGTTGCCACGAGCATACTGCCTTGTTTGGTACAGGAGTAAACAGGGTTAAACTTTATCCTTACAAACTTTCTCTTAACTTTGACCATGTTTATTATTATGTTAAAATTTTATCAAAGTTAAAAGTTTAACCACATATGAGATTAAACTTTAACTAAGTGAAGGGTAGGATAAAAGGGGGAAATTTTAGGCTAGAATAATTTAACCATGTGCAATTATACATAACCCCAAAAAAGTTTTAAAACTTACCAAAATGCTCAAAAATAAAAAATACAAATATCCCTTGTAAAATAGAAAATTACAAACAAATCCCAACAATTCCAAAACTACAAAAATCTCTCAAAAATATCAAAATTGAAAAACACCCTACAAATTCAAAACAAACAAAGAACACTGAAAATTTCAAACCTTACAAGAAGCGACCTGAAAAGTTTCAAATTTATAGAAAACACCCTAAAATTTTAAAATTATAAAAACACCCTAAAATTTTAGAATTTACCAAAAACACCCTAAACCTTTTAAAATTTGCAAAAGAACCTGAAGACATCAAACAAAGAACAGTACAATGAAAATTTGAAGAATTACAAATAGCCCCTAAAAGTTTTGAAATTTGCGAATATACCCTAAAACTTAAAAATTTGCAAAAACACCATAAAATTATAAATTTACAAAAACTAAAAAATTTGCAAAAGAACCTGAAGACATCAAACAAAGAACAGTACAATGAAAATTTGAAGAATTACAAATAGCCCCTAAAAGTTTAAATTTGTAAAAATACCCTAAAACTTTTAAAATTTGGCAAAAACACTCATAGAAATTTAAAACTTACAGAAAAAACTTGAAAAATTCAAACCTAAAATAGAACACTCAAAATTTGCAAATAGCCCCTAAAAATTTTAGAATTTTAAACACCAAACTTTCAAAGTTGCAATAAACACCCTCAAAAATTCAAAATTCACAAAAAATCTGTAAATATTTCAAATCAACAAATAGTACTTTGAAAATCTCAGAACTACAAATAGCCCCTAAAAATTTTGGGATTTGCATAAAACCCAAAAACTTTTAAACCTTACAAAAACACCCTCAAAATTTCAAAATTTGCAAAAGAACCTGAAGACATCAAACAAAGAACAGTACAATGAAAATTTGAAGAATTACAAATAGCCCCGTAAATTTTTATTTGCAAAACCCTAAAACTTTCAAAGTTGCAAAAACTCCATAAAAGTAAAATTTTCTAGAAACCCTTCAAAAATTTTAACTTACAACCAGTAAATTGAAAATCTAGGATTACGAACAGCCCCTTGAAAATTTTAGAATTTACCAAAAACACCCTAAACCTTTTAAAATTTGCAAAACCACCTCGATATTTTTTGACTTTTACAAGAAACAGCCTGAAGAGATAAAAAATTACAAAGAGGTGTTTTCTTGTAATTTCAATTTTGAGGTTATTTTTAGCAATTTAAAACTTTAAAAGTGTATATTTGAAAATATTATTTGTAATTCTTAGATTTTACGTGTCTTGTATTCATTTTAAAAATTTTAGGCTTTTTTGTAAATTTTGAATTTCACATATTTTTTCAATTTCTAAAAGTTTCAAGGTGTTTCTTGCAAATCCTAAAATTTTTAGGGGTCTTGTAATTCCTATATTTTCAAAGATAATAGTTGTAGGTTTAAAATTTTATGGTATTTTTGTAAATTTTAAATTTAGAATGTGTTTTTTTGCAACTTTTGAAAGTTTTAGGGTGTGTTTTGCAAATTCTAAAATTTTTGACGGCCTATTTGTAATCCTAGTTTTCAATTTACCATATGCAAGTTTGAAGATTTTTCCTAAGCTTTAAAATTTTGAGGGTGTTTTTATAACTTTTAAAAGTTTTAGGGTGTTTTTACAAATTTAAAAATAATTAGGGAGCTATTTGTAATTCTTAGATTTTCTCAGGTAATCAGATTCATTTTAAAAATTTTAGGCTTTTTTGTAAATTTTGAATTTCACATATTTTTTCAATTTCTAAAAGTTTCAAGGTGTTTCTTGCAAATCTTAAAATTTTTAGGGGACTGTTTATAACGTTTGAAATTTTAGTGTTATTTGTATATTATGAATTATGAGGGTGTTTTTGTAAAGTTTTTTGAATATTTTGGTTTGAGAGTGGAGAGATCCGTCTGAGGTTAAGTTTTATCCTTTATACCAAACATAAGAATGTTTCTCATGTTAAATTTTCTAGGGTAATAATTACTGTTAAAGTTTAACCCCGATTCCTTTTACCTCATATCAACCGAGCCCTAAGTGTGAATCTCCTCATAATGATTTTGAGGAAGAAATTCGTATTATGATGATAGTAAAAATTGCAAATTAAAATTTTCCTTGGGTCATTTTCCTACAATCCATCCATTAAATCGGCGTTCAGCAGCCATCCATGTTTGGAAATAGGAAGATATTGTTAGGCCTCTCAAGAGATATGGAAATAGGAAGATATTTTTAGGACTCTTAAGCGATAATTGGCTGTCTCTAAATAAAAATATTCCTTAATTGTTTTATTTTATTTTTATTTATTGTGAGATGAACAGTATCTCTAGTTAATTAGTAAAAAAAAGAATTTTTTTTTGAATGACTTCTCTGCTGAGCTAAATCACCAACCATTAGGAAAGTGGCTAGATACATGAAAATGATTTCTCAGTGCTAAAACATGGATGCCGACTGCAAAGTCTTTACCCAGTATGATGTAACCTTCCTTTTTAAAATTTTAATTACTTTTAGAAAAAGTGTACCTATGTTTTTTCTTTCCAAGACATATCTTTTGAATGTTTTGCCATTAGACAATTCATTGTAATTTAACTAGCTTTAGGGCAACTTTACTTTAAGTCTTTAATGAAGCTTTCTATATATATGGACAAATTATTGAGAATTTAAGAGGGAGCTAAAAAGAATAAAATTGGAAGATGTGTTACAAATGTATATTTCTTATTCTTATTGTTTTTCCTTCTCTAATGAGTGTGGATATATAAATTGACTTCCATGTCAATTGGTTTGAAAAGTGAGTTCCAAAATTATTAAGCTGACCATAGACTTGAAAGAAAGTTGATGTGGATATGCTATTATTGTAATGAGGTATATCACTTGATTCTTCTCAAAGGCCATTCAATTTTCTTTATGGAGGGAGAAAGGGCATTCAATTAGTCAACACAAATAAAAATAGGACAACATTTCTCTACAGAAAATATAACATAAAAACAGGACAACATTTCTTGCAACTACTAACAATAATAAACCCAACTCTCATTTAATTGTACATAGAAAGAACAAATACAGCTCTAAAATATATATACACATATAATAACCAATAGGATCATTATGTAATGCAGCTATTTTGTGTATACAGACATAAGGTCCACTTGATAGATATTGGTACTTTCACAAATACATGCTATCATTAAGTGATGATCTGCAGTAAACTTAGGATTATTTCGATATTAGCCTACCAAATCTTCAATATTTCCCCCTAAATCTTTGAAATTGATCTTAGGCCCCCCAAATTCTATTAGTATGTCGAAATAAACCCCTCTAGTTAAAATCTAGTTAAAATGAGGGGAATATTTTGTTTACTTTAATTTTTTCGACGATTTTTCGGTTATACCCCTCTCACGCAAACCCAAGCCCATTAATCACTTTAACTTATACCCGTTAAGTTCTCCAAATCTATTTAATAAAACTCTAACTAAAACTCATTTTTCACTTCATCTTCTCCAATGTTTTTCTTCAATGTCTTCCCCAACGGGAATCTATTCGTTACAAATTTGGGTTCAATGCTGAGGAGAGTCATTGGGGAAGACATTGGACAAAATGAAGTGGAAAATAATTTGGGTTTAGGATTTTATTAAACTGATTTGGAGAGGTTAATGGGTTAAGGTTAAAGTGGTTAATGAGTTTGGGTTTGTGAGAGAGGGTATAGCTGACAAATCACCAAAAAATTAAAGTAAATAGAATATTCTCCCAATTTCAACCAGATTTTAACTAGGGGCTTATTTTAACATAGTAATAGGATTTGGGGGCTTGAGATCAATTTCAAAGATTGAGGGGCTAACATCGGAATAACCCATAAAACAATTAGCACATCTACACGTATCTCTTTCTAAAACAAACATATAGCTAAAGTAGATCAAACCATGACCTCAGCTGAATATATCCATAAAACAATTAGCACATCTACACATATCTCTTTCTAAAACAAACATATAGCTAAAGTAGGAATCAAACCATGACCTCAGCTGAATATATAAATATGAAAGACATGTATATCGATATCTGAGCGTCGAGTATGTCTGCATAGCTCATCAAGGACGACTTAAATTTGCTCACATATTTAAAAACACGATAAATATTTTTATCAAAATTTTAAATAGAAAGTACGTGTATTGTATTAGTATTCAACTATATTTAACGTCTAAAGATGGTTTATAAAGATAAGTAATCACACTTAACTTTGTTGGCTCGCCACAAACCTGTAGTCACCATCAACAAAGTCTAGCAATGACTCAAATAGATGTTTACACTTGAAAATTTGAATGGTAGAATTATACACAAAGTCATTAATCAAAACTCTAATTTATGTGTTAGGAACAAAAGTAAATTAATCCAACATGACATAGTTATAAGGACACATCATTTTATTCAATTGCAAAGGAATTTTACCTTCTCTCTGTGCTCAAATGAACGCATATATGTGTGTAAATATGCATCAGAAATAGAAATTCTAAAGCCTGAATTATTATGTTTTAATCTTTCTATTAAAACTATAGTATATCGGTGAAAATGCATCCATGCATTGGATGCATTTTCCTAAGAAAAATAGTATTCGTTTAGGAATTTTCCTAAATATTATTATTTCAAAATTTTCAATGTAGCATTAAGGGTCCAATGCAGACATTAGCACTTAGTGTCCCTAGATTGCAATTTTTAGAAGAATAAAATATTTGTATCCGACTTTGCCAATAGAAACTATAAACTATAGATAATATATACAAGTGCTTTGACTTGGTCAAGAGATGATTAAGAACTAAAGATATTTAGGAATTAATAAGCTTTACATTACCAACTCAACTCTGCAGGCTCGCCGCAAACTATAATATTGGTCACCAATCACCATCAAGAAGTCCAATACGAAACTTGAATAGTTAGTCAAATCCTACATGCTCACCCTTATAAAATATGAACACATATTATTTTATAATTGTGGACCAATCTAATTATAAGAAACCTCGTCTCTGCTAGGTTTGAAGGATGTCCAAGGACAACATAGTTTAATCAAATATGCATGATTATACTGTAGATGAAAACATTAAATCTTAATTTTAAGTTCTTGCAGCAATATATTCTTATTCTGCCAGTAGCATTATTTTCTATGTTTCCAACAAATAATATACAACAACAATTTCGGACTTGTTTGGTTCACAAATTTATTGAAGGAAATAAAAGGGTGTTACTCTAAATATTATCTGATTTCTTTCCTTTCAAATCAGCCATAATAGTGGTTGCAGTAAAAATATTCTCATTTCTTTTGATAATTATGTGGAATATTGGATGTCCTTACAAAGTCCAAACTCCAAAATAAGACGGGTTGAGAATTAAGACAAATTTTAAATAAATTAATAACCAAGCCTCTATACTAGAGACTACTCCACAAAAAATTACAATCATTACAACACTTAATATTACATGTCTTATTGAAATCACGGTGACTCGGTTGGTTAGGAGGTTCCAATATGACTCCTAAGGTCTTTGGTTCGATTCCCATAAAAAAATCATGTCTTATAAAAACATTCCACGATGACAAGATAATAGTAGACATAAATATATCACAAACGGAAGAATTGTGACTATACCAGTCGATACGGTAGTATTATTCTTGTACTGCAAGTCTGCTAGAAAAACATTGAAATCTTGATGCTTGCTTACATTCATCTTGAGAGCAATTCCTTATAAAAATAAAGATTTTAGCTACTTCCTCCTCTATCATTTTGATTATTATGTGGATGTTAGAGGTAAATATATACAACAAGAAGCAATAAACTCTGTCTTAAACTATGGAGCGTCAAATCCGTGAATA
Organism: Asparagus setaceus; assembly: GCA_012295165.1. Lineage (NCBI taxonomy): Eukaryota > Viridiplantae > Streptophyta > Magnoliopsida > Asparagales > Asparagaceae > Asparagus > Asparagus setaceus. The sequence continues at coordinate 2,233,754 of CM022701.1, read as the reverse complement.
TATTTTTCTACATTCAGACATATTATAAGAGTTAATTCATATCATCAGGTAATCTAAATATGAATATCTATACAAAAACAGAATAAGAGTCTATAGAGAAGAAGGATACCATAGCAAATAATAACCGTTGTCAAGAAGAGGAATCAATTATACTAACCATGTATTCATGAATAAATATCACTAGCAATAATTCATCCCTCTCAAGTAATTGCTAGAAGAATAATACCACACGCTGAATCTTTTATACAGTTAAAATGTTCAGCATTAAATTCAAATATTCACTGGCAATATAAGATGCATAATTATTGGAATTATGTTTCAACAATGTGACAGGAGTAAAATCTTACCCGTATGACTTTCAAAGCGAGAAAAGAAAAGAAATGTGAACTTATTTTGTGATAGAAACTATAAACTATAGATAATATATACAAGTGCTTTGACTTGGTCAAGAGATGATTAAGAACTAAAGATATTTAGGAATTAATAAGCTTTACATTACCAACTCAACTCTGCAGGCTCGCCGCAAACTATAATATTGGTCACCAATCACCATCAAGAAGTCCAATACGAAACTTGAATATTTAGTCAAATCCTACATGCTCACCCTTATAAAATATGAACACATATTATTTTATAATTGTGGACCAATCTAATTATAAGAAGGGTTTTCTCTTTTAACCCAAAGCTTTACCTCCACTTATTTAAAACCCACTTACTTTCATTATGGTCCATACATCCAAAAGTACAACTCCCACTTATTTATAAACCCAAAGTATCAAATACACTATATCTATATCTTTGTATAAAAAAATAAAATATAAACCGAAATTGTCTTCTTCTTCTTCTTCTTCTCTAATAAGTACCCAAGACTGAACTTCTTTCTTCTTCTTCTTCTTCTTCTTCTTCCCTAAAAATTAGTTCTAGTGTTACTATAGAAGGATCTTTGTCAGCAGTTGACTTCCCCAATATTCATTGTATCTTTCTTCTCCGGATCTACAAATTCTCCAATTTTAAATCGCCCCACACCAATGGCGCCAATCCTCTCCTCCGCCCAACACGCGCGGGATCCCTCATCGGGATCGGATCCGCCGGTCCGGTCGTCCATCGCCTCGACTCCGTCGCCAACAATGCTCCTCCTCCTTCTTCCACGGCGCCGCCGGCTACAACCACCCGGCGAGCAAAGCTGCGCCATCCTCTCCAGCAACGTCAACAACAACAACAAACTAGATGCCGAAGTCGATGACATCGTCGTCAACGGCCACAAGCCACTGTCATCGGCAACTCTCGATCTATGAATTTCATCAACAACAACATCGCTTAGTAGTAGATGTCCAAGAGAAGTTATGCGATATTACGGTTGGTTGAGGAGGCAATAGAGGTGTTTGATGAAATGTCCAACAGAAGTTCGATTTTGTGCACCGTCACGATCTTAGCCCACTGCTATGCCTTCCTACGCCCTCCAGTTGCTCCTCGCCATGCTCTATTATCGCCAACACTCAACGTAATACACAGCTAACCCTCAATCAGAAACCATTCGTCAATGCACACTAACTTTTTGACCAAATGCCTGAGAGAATCCCCCACTATTGGCATTCGATCAGATCTTCACAATTCTCTCACATTGCAGCCCAAACGGCAGATCGACTACAGCCTGCAATATGATGAACCAAGTAGTATCCAATGTATCGTGTTGTATGAAATTTTCTATATTATGTATGTATAAATGATTCGTGTGTGTATTGTATCAAATGCACCAAGTAGTATTCAATGAATTGTGTTGTATCAAATTCAGATTGTAATTGTTGTACATCAGTTTAATGCTATGTGCTTGATTGTTTAGTAGTAGATGTGTGATTATGTGCACAATGTGCTTTTTGGTCTATTATTTATGTTGAGGAGAGGTTGGCTCACAATTTTTCAGATTTTGAAAAGTATAGCACATTATGATAAAAGTATAGCACATTATGACATAGGTATAGCTACTTATCGAAAAGTATAGCACTTTATGACCAAAGTATAGCTACTTATCGAAAAGTATAGCACTTTATGGCCTCGATTTTCTAAAGTTCGTCGAATATATCAATTCGGTTTTTGGGCAATATATCTTAGTGATTATGTGTACAATGTGAGCTTTTGGTCTATTGTTTTGTTGACGAGAGGTTAAGCTCACAATTTTTCTATTTTGAAACGATAGCACTTTAAGCTATAGTATAGCACTTTATGACCAAAGTATAGCTACTTATCGAAAAGTATAGCACATTATGACATAGGTATAGCTACTTATCGAAAAGTATAGCACTTTATCGAAAAGTATACTTTGTAATAAGTAGCTATACTTATGCCATAATGTGCTATACTTTAGAGTAAAGTGCTATACTTTGGTGATAAGGTGCTATACTATCGCATAAAGTGTTATATGCTTCAAAATGGGAAAATTATGAGCTAACCTCTCATCAACATAGACAATAAACCAAAACCTCACATTGTACACATAATCACTAAGATATATTGCCTAAAAAATTAAATTGATATATTCGACGTAGCTTCAGAAAATTCAGAGGCCATAAAGTGCTATACTTTTACAATAAGTAGCTATACTTATGCCATAATGTGCTATACTTTATTTGAGCGTTCTTATATTTTGGTCATAAGGTGTTATACTATTGCATAAAGTGCTATATCGCTTCAAAATGGGAAAATTATGAGCTAACCTCTCACAACATAAATAATAGACTAAAAAGCTCACATTGTATACATAATCACTAAGATATATTACCTAGGAAAAACTGAATTGATATATTCGACGTAGCTTGAGAAAGTCCAGAGGCCATAAAGTGCTATACTTTTATCATAAGATGCTATTCTTTTCCATAAAGTGCTATACTTTTGAGTAAAGTGCTATACTTTTATCATAAGATGCTATTCTTTTCCATAAAGTGCTATACTTTTAAAAACTGAAAATTATGAGCTAACCTCTCCTCAACATAAACAATAGACCAAAAGCACATTGTGCACACAATCACTAAGATATATTACCTAGGAAAAACTGAATTGATATATTCGACGAGCTTCGAGAAAGTCCAGAGGCCATAAAGTGCTATACTTTTGTGATAAGTAGCTATACTTTGACCATAACGCTATACTTTAGAGTAAAGTGCTATACTTTGGTCCTAAGGTGCTATTCTTTTCCATAAAGTGCTATACTTTTAAAAATCGAAAATTATGAGCTAACCTCTCCTCAACATAAACAATAGACCAAAAGCACATTGTGCACACAATCACTAAGATATATTGCCTAAAAAATTAAATTGATATATTCGACGAGCTTAAAAGTCCAGAGGCCATAAAGTGCTATACTTTTGTGATAAGTAGCTATACTTTGACCATAACGCTATACTTTAGAGTAAAGTGCTATACTTTGGTCCTAAGGTGCTATTCTTTTCCATAAAGTGCTATACTTTTAAAAATTTGGAAAATTATCAAGTACCTAGATCCGAAATGATACAACTTCAACAATAAGGACATCCTCGACATATACATTCGAGTGGCATCATATAATATATATATATAAGGATAGATTACAAAAGTATGATACTTGATACAAGGACTCGAGCATTGAAAATCCAAAATATAAAATGCAAACAAGAAATTAGCAAGACTTCTGAGACACATATTTTATGGAGTTCAAGGTAGGAACTCTTCCTAGCTCAATTTGAACAACCAAGGAATGTTGGGGAGACATTTGTTGATCTTCAAGCTTGAGGCGCATGCATTTGGGTTTTTATTTTTGTTCAAGGCACGCATAGAAAGGGGGCATTTTGGATTGATCGCTGATGTACTTTCGGATTCGATTGGTGGCATGATGTAGATGGGTTACCGCCGGCATAATAACAAACACTAGGTGTGCATGCTTTAGCGGCAAGACGTGATGTTGTCTCGGGGCTCGAGGGGTGCTGATTTTGGAATCACCATACACACATTCGCATCTTCCACACCATTCCACGAAGCAAGATTTGTCCACGAGGGTATAGGTGTCGGCATAGGTTGGGTTGTTTTGTATGTCGGGTTCCTCCCCTGCATAATCGTAAGAGTTTGCATGAGAATCGATCCACTAGCATCCCAAGAACCTAAAATCAAGCAAAAAAAAAAAACTTCAAATAAAATGTGAAACATGTAAAAAGGACCCAGTTAAGTGAATTCAGACCTCAAGTTGGCCATTGGCGGCGACGATGTGGAGGAAGGAGAGGTGGTTGAAGGCGGTGGTTAGCCGGAGCAATTGGGGCTTGGTGGAGAGAAAAGATGCCATGATCTCCAAGTCTCTAGCTTGAACAGTACTAAAAATTCGTGCTCATCACTTAATGGGGCGTACGTTAGAGACTAGCCCATTTCCATCCCCACCCCCGCCCCCGCCCCTGCCCGCCAGCCCACCCACCCAGCCCCCCTTGAGCTCCGCCTCAGAGCACGACAAGGGCGAATGGTATTTTGTGCCGGGAGAGAGAGTTTGAGGAGTGGGGGAGTCTGATGGGTTTATCTAGAGAAGAAAGAGAGAGATGAGTTTATCAAGAGAAGAAGAAGGTTAATTCTGGAATTTTGTATTTGTTGGGAAAATACAGTATAAAGATGGAGGGTATTGTACAAATTGGGTTTGAAAATAAGTGGTGTGGGTACATTGGGTTTATGAGTGTTGATAAAAGTAGGTGGGTTTTTAAATAAGTGGGGGTAAAGCTTTGGGTTAAAAGAGAAAACCCTTATAAGAAACCTCGTCTGCTAGGTTTGAAGGATGTCCAAGGACAACATAGTTTAATCAAATATGCATGATTATACTGTAGATGAAAACATTAAATCTTAATTTTAAGTTCTTGCAGCAATATATTCTTATTCTGCCAGTTGCATTATTTTCTATGTTTCCAACAAATAATATACAACAACAATTTCGGACTTGTTTGGTTCACAAATTTATTGAAGGAAATAAAAGGGTGTTACTCTAAATATTATCTGATTTCTTTCCTTTCAAATCAGCCATAATAGTGGTTGCAGTAAAAATATTCTCATTTCTTTTGATAATTATGTGGAATATTGGATGTCCTTACAAAGTCCAAACTCCAAAATAAGACGGGTTGAGAATTAAGACAAATTTTAAATAAATTAATAATCAAACCTCTATACTAGAGACTACTCCACAAAAATTACAATCATTACAACACTTAATATTACATGTCTTATTGAAATCACGGTGACTCGGATGGTTAGGAGGTTCCAATATGACTCCTAAGATCTTCGGTTCGATTCCCATAAAAAAAATCATGTCTTATAAAAAACATTCCACGATGACAAGATAATAGTAGACATAAATATATCACAAAAGGAAGAATTGTGACTATACCAGTCGATACGGTAGTATTATTCTTGTACTGCAAGTCTGCTAGAAAAACATTGAAATCTTGATGCTTGCTTACATTCATCTTGAGAGCAATTCCTTATAAAAATAAAGATTTTAGCTACTTCCTCCTCTATCATTTTGATTATTATGTGGATGTCAGTCTAGGTATCTACTCACTAAAATGGACATCTAAGTTAGAGGTAAATATATACAACAAGAAGCGATAAACTGTCTTAAACTATGGAGTGTCAAATCCGTGAATATATTTTTCTACATTCAGACATATTATAAGAGTTAATTCATATCATTTCTCTTCATTCAGACATATTATAAGAGTTAATTCATATCATCAGGTAATCTAAATATGAATATCTATACAAAAACAGAGTAAGAGTCTATAGAGAAGAAGGATACCATAGCAAATAATAACCGTTGTCAAGAAGAGGAATCAATTATACTAACCATGTATTCATGAATAAATATCACTAGCAATAATTCATCCCTCTCAAGTAATTGCTAGAAGAATAATACCACACGCTGAATCTTTTATACAGTTAAAATGTTCAGCATTAAATTCAAATATTCACTGGCAATATAAGATGCATAATTATTGGAATTATGTTTCAACAATGTGACAGGAGTAAAATCTTACCCGTATGACTTTCAAAGCGAGAAAAGAAAAGAAATGTGAACTTATTTTGTGATTGAAACTTTAAAATTTATATGCCAACCATATATTCTGAAAATAACTTGTAGTAGACTCAAATGCAAAAGTTTCCTAAGAGAGGAAAGTAAAACTAAAACTGAATTTAGATTGTTTAGAAAATTATAGCAATACCTACTTTCAATCACACAAAATTTAAACTCTTTCTAGATCAACCATATATATTGTAATCATTTATCCAGCAGTGATTTCGATGACTTTCGAACTTCTAATCTATTAGGGCCTTATCTATGTAAAACTGTTTTGAAAATGGATATTTATATTAAAGACAAGTTGTTACTGAACCTGCCAATTTCAACCTATATAAGTTCCATTAGCTATACAATAATTGCCCACATAAAAACTATTACATAATACATAAAACTTAATTTACATTTAGGTCCCATGTTCTATGTATTAGACTGTACTACCATCATGAAATATTATGTCATCGTTTAGAATATTTAAAGATGTGAGAAGATGAATCTAGTGGCTTGAAGCATAAGAAAAGGGCTAAATAATTGTTGCATCTCCCTAGTGTCTGCCATTTATTTAAATGAAACTAAGACAAAGCCAGCACCTAGACTCCCAGGTTGAATACTGTGCCTGTAAATCATCTAATATGATACTGTATACTTTTTTTTTTCTCACGAAGAAGATAAAGATTGACATTCTGAGAGCTTATCATATAAACGGTTAGTTCAGAAAATTAACAAGTCAATGACATGATTTATATTATATTTGAACTTGCAGGAAGCAGAAAACCAACAAAGGTTCCTTACAACTTGTCATGTCTCTGTGCGTCACTGTGTGCGTGTGTATATAGCGTCTACATGGATATACATATAATTTGTCATATCTTTGGTCATAATAATATTAGTTTCGAAACTAGTTTTAAATGAATTGAAATGGAATCAAATTGTTGATTTTGAAACCAGGGAGGGTTTTGTCATTCCTACAAACCTTTTGAAGATTTCATGTAATTTACCCTAAAACTTATAAGATCGACAGGAAAAACCTATATAAAGAATGTTATATAGAATTATGTTATATAGAATCTTTAGGAAAACAAAACACATAGATCAGGTTTCAAAGACATGAAGAAAGGTGTATGCTCTGTAATCTGAACGGAAGTATGAACAAACATCAACTCTTCGAAACAGGAGGATATAATATGGATTATAATAAAGGATAAGATAAAAAGAGGATTGAAGTCCAATTATAAAACAGGATCCAATTCCTGCTATAATATGACTTTTCGAATATCAGCAAATTTGTATCTGTTTCAAGGAGTACAGGAGTTTACTGATACAACTTCAGGAACCAAAATTTTGCAAGCACACCTGTGGCAAGAGTAAAGATACAAACTACCCCCTTTAAAAATGAATATAGTAAGTTACTAATTAAACGTGTGCTCCACACAGTGACGGAGCCAAGAATTTTTCTCAAGGGGGGCCAAAATACAACCATCATACCATTAATCAAAAGCTATCAAATATGATAATTTGTAATAAATTTACATATTTGTAAGCAAGCGAAAGAAGAACCTAGAATATTTTTCATGCATAATTAAATTATTTCAACATATGCACCATCCTTGAATGAACATGTGTTGGCTTTTTAAAGTTTCTTTTAAAGAAAAATATAGCAATTGTAGTTGGCTTTTTCATAACCGTAGACTACAAAAGACGTGATGAATTGACAATACACTATAAATCATATCATTAAATTATTTCAAGAAATAATAAAATGAAGCAATTATTATCATAATTTATTTTGCATAAGTCCATGAACATAGAAAAATCATTTCACATGTCTACTTCTTAATGTTAAACTTCATGAAATTTAAAGAACCTCATTTTACAAATTGATGACGAACTGTGAAACCACATGACAATATATAATACTGATTTGGAGCCTGATTTTGGTGTTGATTTTCGTTAATTTTATAATTTGGTAATTGTTTGTTCCTGATTTACATCCCTTCCCAATTGTGGTTAACAATTTCTATTGTAAAATGTATCAAATAGACTAATACCAAAGCACTTCAAAGATTTAGCGGACTAATCTAAAACATGTGAAGATTTTGGAGACTATTTTCAAATATGAAAGACTTGTTTTTTTTGGTTTGGGGTGACTAATTTCAAATATGAAAGATTTGGAGGACTAGCTTCAAGTATGAAACATTTTGGGGTCCAATTCAAAATATGAAAGATATATGAACTATTTTTATATGATTAAAGGACTAGTTTCAAATCTGAAATATTTGGGGAACTAGTTTCAAATATGAAAGATATGGATATTATTTTAAAAATGAAAGATTTGGTAAGTAATTTTAAATATAAAAAGTTAGGGACTAGTTTCAGATATGAAAAAGTTGCGGGACTAATATGAAAAGCCCTATAATAGGGTATGTTGGCAAAAGCTAGGGGGGGCCATGGCCACCCTCTATCCCCCCCCTAGCTCCGTCATTGGCTCCACATACTCTAATATCACAAAATTACATATGACAGAAAATACCTTTTTTATTTTTATTTTATTGCAACCAAATAAAGAAAACCAATAACAATATTGTGGCTTTTGTTCTTACTCGCTCTCATGCAGGCAGAACTTCATTCTGGGAATTGTGAAGCACAGTATCTCTAGGCAATTCCTCCATCCCGCCTTTTCCTTTCCTTTTTTCGTTGCTCACGTGCTCCTTATAAATAAAAGAATATAATTATAATCAAACCAGAGAAATAGCTTAACATAGAAAGAACATGAGTAGAGCTAAGGCAAGAGGGAACATACTCTTCTTTCTTCACGACGTTTTCTTTTCAAGTCGACTGCTGCTTTTCGATGCTTTGTCTAGGCTAAAAAACACCCAGAAATAAAAAACCATGAGATAGGAAAAGAGTAGGTAACACATATTCATCTCAAGGTACAGGAAAAACTGACAAGCAACATTATACATTAAACGTACCTGAATAATCTTGGTGTTGCTAGCGAATTTTATAAGTTCACAGCATTGGACAAGAGTATGTTTGCCACACTCTTCAAGAAAGCAGAGGAAACCGATCCTTCCAAGTTCCCACATGATCGAGGAGGGTTACCTTCTCATCGAGCACGGGTATTAAATGTTATCTGTAGCCAACATTAACTTCAAGCGGCAATTGACTGGTGACTTTCATTAATGACGAAAACATTTGAGAGTGTACTCTAAAGTCTAAACAATAATATGTTAAATTAGCGTATCAGCCAATAACAATAACAAGTTTCTGCCATTAACATTGGTTTTCAATGATTAGTATACATTTTTCATAGCAAAACTTAGGTTGCAGAGCGAGGCACAATACTGCATACAGCAAGAGTCTACCTGAACCTTTAACAATTAGTGTGTTATGGTTTTTTATTTCCACTTTCAACTTGAATCATCTCTTCAAGGTCATGAAAACACAATATATGATGCATTTAGACAAAATGACATCCAATTGCCTTTTCATTTAGGCAGTCAGGATATCAATCCATGGATACTCAATCTCGATGGGAACTACAGAGTTACATTTCAAACCGTACTTAAAATGGTTGTTACAGCCCAGAGAACTCTTGCTTCTTTGATTATAGCAACAAATTCTTGTAAAAGCACGTGATATGAAGATCCAATCAAGTACCAACAGAGCAGGTAAAGGTATTATTCCTTATCAGAGTCCTTGGGTTGGAGCTCTCATTGCCTCTAGCTCGAGACAGTCTCGTGTTATAAAACAATAATAGGCCTAAACAGTGTTCCTGTCAATCCAATAAAGAAATAAGCTTCATCAAATTTCATGTATCAATGCCAAGTAAATGCTCACTGTCAACATCAACACAGGGTCATCATCAAATATATGCGGCTGATTCACACTTGTGGGTGATACATGAACAACAGAACGAGAATTTGCAGATATCAAGGTTTATCAAAGTATTCTAAGAAAGCAGAATTTAAAGGAATTTTACCTCTTGCCCAAAACCCTGAAGAACATCCAGTGGTTCAACAGAATTCTGACCGATTGTAATGGATGAGCAAAGACCCCATACAACCTCATCAGGCTGTATTCTCATATCCTTTACAACCTCCATTGTCTCTTTAAACCTCCCAGCTCGACCTATAGAGGTCTATAACACATCCATAATGCTCAATTTGGGGCTCAATCTTGTAGTCCCAACTCATGTACTCAAAGCACTCAAGCCCTTTGTCGAATAATCCTCCATGAGGACATGCATTCAAAATACCAACAAATGTCACTCCACCCGTACTAAACCACAAAGTTCCATCTCTTTAAAGGTTTCTATGGCATTATCACTATGCCCGTGGAGGTGTGGATGCAAGGCAATTGATCAAAGAATCCAAGCCATCAAGCTCTTACCGCTCAGTAATATCGAAAACCCGTCTTGCTTCTTTTAACATTCCCACGTTTTCCATACATATCAATGAGCACATTCGATGCAAACGAACTACAATCAATCTAGCTCTTTCAAACATACTCATGAACCAATTTCCCAACACAAAGCATACCAAGATGCCCACCGGGTCAAAGAACACAAGAGGCGCCGTAGAATTCGGCCGTCGCTTAAAACCATCCTCTGAAACATCTTAACAGCCTCGTGAAACATCCTATTCTGCATGAACCCAGTCAGTCACTGAATTCCAAGAAGGAAGATCTCTCTCTGGCATTTCTTCAAACATTGCAACGGCATTCCTCATATTACCAATCCTCCTATACCCAAAAATCAGCACGGTCAATGAAACCACATTTCAATCAGGCATTTCATCGAACAGATAACGGGCATTGCCCAAATCAGAAAACCTAGCATAACCATCAATAAGTGAAGGTTTGATAGTGAATATGCATCAAAACCAGATGTTAAAGCATGGGCATGAACCAATTTGAACAATGTAAGATCGGAACAATCGGAGCAGTATTTGAGGAGCAGTGGGATGAGGCTGGCGTAGGAGAGGTCAGTGAGATTAAAAGGGCGGAGATTGAAGGAGAGGAGTTGGTTCTGGCCATGGCCGGAGATTATGAGGAAGGATTGGGATTTTATTCTTTTAAAAAAATAGAAAATAGTGGAGATGCGGGGTATTGATCCCCGATCATTAGCTTAAAAGGCTGACACTCTTCCATTGAGCTACATCTCCAATTGTTAGGAGCAAAGTTTTTGTTACTTATTTATTATCTTCACTCTGTTAATGTATTTTGCTAAGATAATTCCAAATCTAATATTTAAAAAGAAAATAGTGGAGATGTGGGGTACTGATCCCCGATCATCTATCTATACCACATATAAAAGAGGATTGGGGTGTTAAAACTTTTGAATGCCCTTTTATCCCTCTTAAATTTGATAATTCCAACTTTATATATCTACATATACACAATGACATACATACATATTACCATTCCATTAGAATTTGAATAATTTCTCATTAATGTACACCTCTTCACTCATTCATTATCTCCACTAATCATCTTTAATATCCTCATGACTAATCACAAATATAATTCTCCATCTCTTTAAATTCTTAACCTTCCTTTTCTTTTCTATAAACATCTCATCAAACTACATCACAATATTTAGGGGATCAAACTACCTTAAATAATCTTTTACATATGAAATGTAGTCAAGGAGGAAGAGAGTCGTAGGCAATAAAATTGCCTTAATCCCCACGAACTCGGAATGAGCAAAAGAGCTTAGGGTCCATCCGAGTGTAGTCAGTCCTTTAAAAGGTTAAGTTCACCGAATGCTTGACTTTACAAAATAGACAAAAGTGTCGATATCTCCCAAACCGAAGGAATTTGGCAAAATGATCGAGCAAACCAAACCTTGCGGGTTGGTTTGGTTAGCTCCGTCTCGTCGAGATAGTCGATTTTCATATATAATTCGCCCAATTCGACATACGGTTTGAAAGTTACGACCGTTCTTAGTAGCATATGAGGAAGGTCGCTGGCCGCGAGGCTCCCCATTAAAGAGGAGGTTCGCCACAGCGTGAGGCTCGACATTCAACCGAGGTTCGCCAAGTAGCGAAACTCTCCATTCGACGAGGTTCGCCAAGTAGCGAAGCCCTTCATTCGACGAGGTTCGCCAAGCGTGAAGCTCTTCACTCAACCGAGGTTCGCCAAGTAGCGAAACTCTCCATTCGACGAGGTTCGCCACAGCGTGAGGCTCGACATTCAACCGAGGTTCGCCAAGTAGCGAAACTCTCCATTCGACGAGGTTCGCCACAGCAGTGAATCTCGACATTAAACCGAGCTAGACCGGTGCAAGCTTCAAAGCGAGACTTGCTCAAGAGGCTAGACTCGACCTCAATACGAGGTTCGCACGTGGAACGGTGTTCGATCTTAACACGAGTTCGCACGAGAAACGGCTCAACAATCATATGCCGAGGTTCGTCTACAAGCGGTTCCGCCGAGGCTCGCTACAACAAATGGTCCGCCGAGGCTCGCCACAAGGACTGATGAAGTTCGCCCACAACGGTGATTTCCACTTCGTGTTCACAAGAGGAGCGGCTTCGACATTCGCCTTGAAACTTGACTTTAATCTTAAGGCGAGGTTCGCCCATTTAGCTTAAGCTCGACTTTCATACGAGGTTCGCCAAGTAGCGAAACTCTCCATTCGACGAGGTTCGCCAAGTAGCGAAACTCTCCATTCGACGAGGTTCGCCAAGTAGCGAAACTCTCCATTCGACGAGGTTCGCCAAGTAGCGAAACTCTCCATTCGACGAGGTTCGCCAAGCGTGAAGCTCTCCATTTAGTCGAGGTTCGCCAAGCGTGAAGCTCTCCATTTAGTCGAGGTTCGCCAAGCGTGAAGCTCTCCATTTAGTCGAGGTTCGCCAAGCGTGAAGCTCTCCATTTAGTCGAGGTTCGCCAAGCGTGAAGCTCTCCATTTAGTCGAGGTTCGCCAAGTAGCGAAACTCTCCATTCGACGAGGTTCGCCAAGCGTGAAGCTCTCCATTTAGTCGAGGTTCGCCAAGCGTGAAGCTCTCCATTTAGTCGAGGTTCGCCAAGTAGCGAAACTCTCCATTCGACGAGGTTCGCCAAGCGTGAAGCTCTCCATTTAGTCGAGGTTCGCCAAGTAGCGAAACTCTCCATTCGACGAGGTTCGCCACAGCAGTGAATCTCGACATTAAACCGAGCTAGACCGGTGCAAGCTTCAAAGCGAGACTTGCTCAAGAGGCGACTCGACCAGGTTCGAGACGTGGAACGTGTTCGATCTTAACACGAGTTCGCACGAGAAACGGCTCAACAATCATATGCCGAGGTTCGTCTACAACAGCTGGACCGCCGAGTCGCCTACACAACAAAGAACGTCCGAGGCTCGCCTACAGCAAATGACTGATGAAGTTCGCCCACAACGGTGATTTCCACTTCGGGTTCACAAGAGGAGCGGCTTCGACATTCGATCTTGAAACTTGACTTTAATCTTAAGGCGAGGTTCGCCAAGCAAAGCTCTCCATTTAGTCGAGGTTCGCCAAGCAAAGCTCTCCATTTAGTCGAGGTTCGCCAAGCAATGGCTCTCCATTTAGGCGAGGTTCGCCAAGCAATGGCTCTCCATTTAGTCGAGGTTCGCCAAGCAAAGCTCTCCATTTAGTCGAGGTTCGCCAAGCAATGGCTCTCCATTTAGTCGAGGTTCGCCAAGCAATGGCTCTCCATTTAGTCGAGGTTCGCCAAGCAAAGCTCTCCATTTAGTCGAGGTTCGCCAAGCGTAGCTCTCCATTTAGTCGAGGTTCGCCAAGCAAAGCTCTCCATTTAGTCGAGGTTCGCCAAGCAATGGCTCTCCATTTAGTCGAGGTTCGCCAAGCAATGGCTCTCCATTTAGTCGAGGTTCGCCAAGCAAAGAAAGCTCTCCATTTAGCCGAGGTTTCACCAAGCAAAGCCCTTGCACTCGGTTGAGGTTCGCCAAGCGGGCCCTTCATCCGAGCGAGGTTCGCCAAGCGGTGAAACTCTTCATTCACCGAGATTCGCCACCCGAAGCTTGTCAAACCAAAATGCATAAATGCATCCAGTAGAGGTTCGCCACGCAATGGCTTCGTTATCAAACCAGTTCACCGGTAGCGAACTTCGTCATTCAATCAAGGTTCGCCCGGTCCATGAAGAGCGGCTCGTCATCTAACGGCTCAAGCTCGCCATGACAAAGAAGCCAACTACCACGAAGGCCACGACGCACGGATCCAGTCAAAGGCATGCTTGCCACGCCCATATCGCTTAACCCACGTTTCCACAATTATTGCACGCCGATACGTGCTAAAAGCCCTATAAATGGCGGTGGCGACCATTAGAAGGGGGCTTTTGGGGAATTTTTGGAGATCAACACTTGCGCACGAGAAAGAGATCAAGCTCTTCATCAGCAATCTCAAGATCATCTGCAACTCTGTTCTGATCGTCAACGGGAAGCAATCTCAACGTGAGCATTGAGTGAAGCGTCCTATCGCTACCGAGAACCCACCTTAAAAGAGAAGTCGAATCAATCTTCTCTTCCTCTGTAATCGAGAGAATTTGATTGTAAACCCATTCATTCAATCAATAAACTTTTTCGACCCTACAGAGTCATGACATCATCCTCTATTTTTTAAGGTACAAATATGTTGTCCATGCAAGTTGTTGACATTTTTTTTGGATATATTTTATTATTTTATTTTTTTTACGCTAATATGTGGACTATAATTTTTTTTATGCTGCCATCATAGAGCACTAAGCAAGCTTATCTGTTTGAATAAAAAATTAGAGCTAGAAAATTGAAAATTGCTTGAAATTGACACAATTGACAAAATGTAATTGAGGATATTAGGTATCTCTAATTAGTTTTAAATCTTTATTTTTAGTAGATTCCAAATTTTTATTTTTTAGTTCACAAAACAAGTTCATAATATTAATATAGGGTTTTTTTCTAGAAACCACCTTAATAATAGGGTAATTATATGGAAACCACCTTCATTTTCAATTTATACATAAAGCACATTTAAAGTTAGTTTTGTTGTAATCAACCACCTCCTAGTCAAATTTTCACTAAAAACCAAAATGAGCTTAAAAATTCAAGTTCAATGTACATGAGTTGTATCCTAATTAGACCCAAATACTAAAAAATGAGTCATGTACATTGAATGTGAGTTTTTAAAGGGTAATTTTGGGTTTTAAGTGAAGAATTTGACTGAGAGGTGGTTGATTGCAACAAAAACCAACTTTAAAGGTGGTTTATGTATAAATTGAAAATAAAAGGTGGTTTCCGTATAATTACCCTATTATTAAGGTGGTTTCTAGGAAAAAAAACCCATTAATATAAGACAAGTGTCCACGTGCAAAGCACGTGCATTATACTAGTTAGCCTAAAAGGCTGACACTCTTCCATTAAGCTACTTCTCCAATGGTTGGTAGTGAAGTTTTTGATATTTGTCTATTAGTCTCCACTCTATTAATGTATTTTACTAAGATAATCCCCAACAACAATCCTGTTGCTTTTCTTCTTCCTCGCGTTAAGCATATGCAGGCAGAAGTTCATTCTGGGCATTGCCAAATGCGAAGCACGTGCAAGAAGAATGCATTTGCCACATCTTCAACCGAACACTCTCAAGTTCCCACATCATGGTTATCCTCTCGTCAAGCACAGTATGAAAATGCAAGCACTGTGAGATTAAGCGTCACATTTGAAACTGTACCCAAGTAGCTGTCAAGGCCCAAGAGAGTATTCTTGTAAGGATTTGAACTATTACTGAACCAGCCTTTGAGATGAAAGCAGACAACATGAGCACGGTGCTTTAAATGAATAGTACAGCTTTTGGATACCAGCAATTTGTGTCTGTTTCTAATTGTACAACAGATTTTTATACAAATATTTAGAACCAAAACTTTGCAAGCAAATGACAGCGGACAAATACAAGCTACCTCTGGAACGTAATAACTTACTAATCGATGCCCTCCACATACTCGAGCATCACAAATTTACATTGATGGAAGATACTTTTTTTTTTCGCCCGAGAAAAAAATTAACATCGTAGAGATGTGAGAACCAATAACAATCTTTGTTGCTTTTCTTCTTCCTCTCATTGAGCATATGCTGGCAGAAGTTCATTCTGGGCATTGCGAAGCACAGTATCTCTATGAAATTCCTCCTTTCCGCCTTTTCTTTTCCTTTTTTCGTTGTTCACGTGCTCCTGGTAAATAAAAGAATAGAATTTTATTCAAAACCAGAGAGAGAGCTTATCACAGAAAGAACTTGAGCAGAGCTAATGGAAGAGGGAACATACTCTTCTTTTCTTCACGACGTTTTCTTTTCAAGTCAACTGCTGTTTTTCGATTTTCCCTAGCTCTATCTAGATTAAATGAAACCTGGAAGAAAAAGAGAGCATGAGATAAGAACAAAACAGAGAAAACAGTAGGTAACATTGACCTTCAGGTACACGAACAACTGAGAAGTGATATTATCAACTAAACTGGGTGAGAATTATAAACAGGCAGCCGTATGCATTAAAAGTAGATGAATAATCTTGGTATTGCTAGCTACTCTATTGAGTTCACAGGTAGGAAATGTCCTTAACATACACTCTTCAAGAAAGCAGAGGTAAACTGATACTTCCAAGTTCCCACATGATCGAGGACGGTCATCTTCTCATCAAGCCAGGTAGGAAATGCAAACTGAAGCTCACAGACTGGTGTGAGCCCCTCTTTTCCTCACCACGCATCCTCCCTCCTTATGGGCACATTGGTTGCTTGGCTCAATAGTGTAGCGAATTAAACTAGGTTCTATATGAAATTAACTTTAAACTGCAACTGACTGACATTTCCCTCTGGCAATCTCTTTTTATGTTTATATGAATGGTGAGGCACAGCTGTGAGTCCCTCTGTGCAGGCAACGGGGTTGGTCGATCGACTTGACTTCTGTCATTAATGATTTCTGATTGGCCTTGCCCCATAGCGGTCCAATGAATTTGAGTCCAAAAACAAGTATCAAAGGCAGGTACAGGTAGCATTCTCGGTCAGAGTCCTTATGTCGGACTCTTATTGTCCTCTAGTTCATGTCAGTCCCTTTGTTTATACAACAAAAATAGGCCTAAATAGTGTTCAAATCCAATAAATTGATGATCTTTATCAAATTCATGTATGTAATGATTAGTTATCTTGATAACATGCTCAATCACAACATCAACACTGGGGCATCATCAAATAAATGCAGGTGATACACACTTGTGCATGATACATGAGCAGCAGAATGCAGACATCAAGGTTTAGCTAAAGCTAAATTTAAAGGAACTTTACCTCTTGCCCAGAACTCCGAAGAGCTTCAAGTGGTTCAACAGAATTCTGACCGATTACAACATGTTCTGCTCTCCTTTTTTCTTTGGATTGCAATTTTTCTGCTGTTTTCATCTTAGATATCTCTTCAAACTGCTTCTGATGAAGAAGGGAAACGCCAGCCTGAGCAAAAGAAAGAAATTCTTAATAACAAATTCAATTCCATAATTTCCTGAAATTGCCTTAATATAATCATTTTTTTAACCCAGCCCGGAATCGAACCCAGGATTGTGGGAGCCATATTGGAACCTCCAAACCATCCGGATCACCCGTGGTGGGGGCCTTAATAACATACATTCCTAGGAAAGTTACGAGAGCGCTTGTTCCAGTGCAATATTAAAGAAAAAAGAACATCAAGTAAAAACAATAATGGTCAGAAAAACTCTGAGCTGATTCCAGAAAGACCACTAAACAAGCATGTGTTGTAAGAATTTTAAAAGATTTACGTTGTTAGTAAGTATCCTGCTCCCAAGAATTGTATAAAAGCTTTCAACGAATAATAGTTCTTAAGATCTACAATTTACTTTCACCAAAACTGAAATATAAAATGGAAATAAAATGCAAGAAGATAAGAGAATAAGGTGAAAAAAGCAAGCTCTTTAATTCTCATGGTTCAGGTTGTCTCAATTTCTTCAATGGAGGGGTTGTTCATCGACAATGAAAACAGGTTTTTCCTTTTCGCCATGGCCATGGAGATTGGCTACTATATCAGATTCCCTGATTTCTATCTAAACCTAAAGATCATTCTTAATATAATCATTTTTATTAGGTTACTCATCACTTTAAGGGGCAATAATTGGGTTATGGGAAAGAGCACATACTTGACTTTAGATCAGTTCCAGCGCAAGGAAAAGAAATGGAGAAAAGAAAATATCATTGCAAGTAAAAGAGAAAAAATTTGCAACTCTCAAGAGGTAAGTAGCTACAGGAGATACAGTCAAGATAATGATATAACTTGTAGATAGAAATTTTTACCAGGAATATATTCAAGTTCAGTTTAGAAATAAAAAGTAGAGAACAAATAAATAAAGAGATGAAAAAAAGTACCCCAGCAAAATAGCGCCTTGAAAATGTTTTTGGTTGCAGAGGCTGTGCTAAAAGATCATTCAGAGCCTGCAGAAAAAAGGAGTAAAAAAAAAGATGAAACAACAAAGAGGAGTCATTTTACATACCAAAACCCAGCCAACTAATCACCAGCAAGAAGCATGAAAATAATGTAAAAATTGCACTCTCAAAAAGTACTCCAATTAACATTGTGTAAATGAAACGTTAACTACTGAGAATCAGATACTACCTGCTCCAGTCTCTTTAAATGATGAGAACTGATCTTCTTCTGCTTATGGGCATTTACTGTGTCTTCTTCACTACCACTGTCCTCCACCGTCAATTCCAGAGATTCAGCATTACGCTCAAGCCAACTCTTCTTTGAATTTTCCTGGAGAAAAAACACATTGGAGCACAAGCAGATGGAAGATTCGTTGTAAGCAACTATTTGAACTACTAATCAAAGAATAACCTACTCATTTCATTAGAAGCAGTAAACTAATATGATCCAAACAAACCTAAAATGTTTCTCTATCAACAGCATAAAGTTTTGCTTTTAACTTAGTCTCAACGAACAACATCATTAACAGAAAATAGTCTTATATTTACAAGTCGAACAAAAATCTACAGCTGTAGCAAGTGATTAAACATCAACAAATCTAGGACACAAGGAAAACAAGGTGAGGAAGATGCTACCTAGACTGTATGGGGCCCTTGCAAGGTTTGAGCTTGTTAAACTGGCCAAACAGTATTAGTCTATTAGATAGTTTTGAGTATCAATATCTCGTAGAAAACGAAAAGGTTGAGAAGAAACACAGGCACTTTGTTAAGTCTTCTTCTCTGTTTATTAGCAATTAGCACAAGCAAACAATTAACCTGATGTTTTCCACCCAACCACCAACACAGACATAAATGCGCATGAAGACCAGGTTCACATGGTATTGTGCACATCAACCATGATACAGAAGTGGTAACAACAATACCAAAAGGGGAAAAGGAGTAAAAAGAAGAGGGAGTAGACAAGAGTTTGGGGAAAGAGGAGAAAGAAAATGAGGAAACAACGCATGAGGGATAAGAACATATAAATGAAAGCAGGTATACAAATTGGGAGAAATTTATAACGAAGATTTAGAATAACTTGAGGTTCTAAATGCTAAAAATTATTGAGTTTGAGATCATAAACAAAAACTTCCAGATCCTAATAATGTCAACATTGCACCCATAAGGACGGGAAAAAATTCTACAGTATCTAGGTTCCCATAAATTCCTCTTTCAACATTAGGGCTGTCCCAGTGATCCTTCCTTCTTTAGGTAGCCCCAGATAAAAGTTTCTCGAGCTTCTATGAGATTGAAAGAAAGCTAAACAAAAATCAAATTTTCTGCACCGACGGTAGAAACATTTCACTTAAAAATACCCATGAAATAATGCTTTAAATAATGTAATGTAATCTTCTGGCCTCACAGGTATCAGTAGTAAAGTCATGATGGCCAACTATGCATCTAAATAAGCAGTTAAGCATCCAATTCAAATTAGATTGATGATGGGCATAAAGAAGTTTTCTTTTCACCTGCTTGGTTTTCCGCTTGTGCTCATCTATTTGGCGTGCAAGAGTTAACCGCTTCATTAGTCCAGGCAAGTAGCTATCATCTAAAGGAAACCTCTGAAAGCTTTCCTGCAAATTAAATTAATGAAAGCGTCCGCATCAGAAGAAAATTATCCATAGCCAAATGTAGAGCAAAAGTAAGATCTAGGGCATTAAGAGAAACTTCAAGTGGGCACATCTATTTGGTGAAAATATGTTAAAAAATGTAATTTAAACTAGTCAGCTGCCAAAACTTTACAGGAGTGTGTAATTTATTGAATGTTATGGCTTTCAACAAAAGTTTGAGACAACATCAGTAGAAAATTAGTTCATATAGTTTGCTCCTAGTGCAACCACGCCCACAGAAAAAAACCACTAAGGTAAAAAACAGTATTAATCCATGAGAAAAACAGCACAGACATCCCAGCCAAAAAATATATACATTGGTTCTTTGAAAAGTCTTGCATAGTAGTACGCCCTTGAACCTTGATACATATCATATCATATTATTAAAAACATATTTTAAAAGAATGGAAATTTTCTTACATGTGCATTGCACGCTGCCTAACTCGGAGTATCATAATACTTAATTTTTGCATAGAAAATACATAAGACGCCTCTCGAAAAGCAAAAAAAAAAAATAAAAAAATAAAATAAAATAAAATAAAATAAAATAATGGAATGATCTAAACCTTTGACATTGATTTGCATAGGGAGATAAACTTTGTTTTGTCACTAGGAGAAATTAATGCAATGCTGCAACCATCAGCAGAAGCCCGTGCAGTTCTACCACTTCTGTGAATATAGACCTAAGAAAGCAAAGTAAACATTATTACGCAGAAAATTAAATGAATTAACTCAATAGGAGATGTGATATCAATAACCTACGTCTGCTGAGTGTGGCAGTTGATAGTGAACAACAGTTCTGACACCAGGAATATCAAGGCCTCTTGCAGCAACATCAGTAGCAATCAGTACTCCGTTCTCATTTGCACGAAAATTGTCAACTGCCTGATTGATTCAACAACACAGTAAGCAACATGTATAACAAGAAAAGAGTGTACATACCTTCAATATGAAAAGGTACATTATTACAGTTCTTACTTTCTTCAACTGTACTGACTCGTTATCAACTTATTTTTCTGAGCAAGAAACCATATGTTTTCGCACTTTAACAAACCAATACACATCAAAATATAACATTCCCGGGGCATTGATGGGGATTGGGCAGAATGAATAGGTATAGGGATTGGATGGAGGTCAGCTTGGGGGATAAGAGGATTGCTATTTTAAACTTTAAACAATAAAAAAAATTCATATCGATTCAGAAATTCAAATTTCAGTTTTTACACATTACTCTCTGACATGTATAATGCTGTGAGTTAAGGAATAAATTACCATGTAGTTTAATAATGCCATTCAAACTAGAAATTAAGCGCAAAAACACAGTAAAAATGCCAAAGAAGTATTTGCAAAGATATGAAACAAGCATCCAATAGACTTGGACCAGAGAACTTATGGGCACATGCGAACGGCAGCCAGAGGTGTAAGTAGACAATCTAAAGAAAAGGAAGCATCCATAGTTAAAAAAGAAAAGGTGCAAAGGTAAAAACTCCTGAACATGTACACAAGCAAGCATTCAAGTTATTCCCATTCATAAAATATCCAAAAACCAAATGCATCAAATTAACAAGGTATCATGGATATTCAATTAGTGGCCAATGAATGCATGGATTTCAATGAGAATTTGATAGTTTGAAAACAATTATCTTTTCACAAAAAATGATTTTAATCAGCTAGGTGTTATTGTTTGTTGATATTAACATTATGAGCTGCAGTATAAATAGTAAAATAAGAAATTTGATAATAAGATTCAGACTCATATCAACATTGCTAGAATCGTGCCAATAGAAGTCTTATTCTAAATTCTATAAAACAAAACTATGTGATGGTCAATTCAAAGTGAGGTGTTGAGAATCCACACTTTCGATCATGATGCTCAATAGTTAAAAGTGCCTAAAACACTACGCCATATATGTTTGTTCCTACGTCAAGTGGAGATTAAGTAAACCATTTCATGTCTTTTATGAAACCAAACCTACCAAAATTTGATCTAAATGTGTTGAAAATGTGCAATCTTGACAACTATATGGATGCACGTTTAAATCTCACATGACAAACCATATAACTTGTCAGTTGTCACTCAACATAATTCAATTGGTAATCATATGATTATATCTTTTGAAAAGGCTGGTACTTATGTTCCACATTAATAAAATGCCAACAAGAAGCTAACTTAGGTAAAGTAGAAGTTTGAAACTTCGGGCCAGAACTCTTTACCGAGGTTCAGAGATTCAATTTCAAATAGAATTAAGTACGCATTTGAAGAATGACACCAAGGATCAATGTCAAAAGTCTTACAACTCATTAAAAAAATAAAACTACAATTTTTCAATAAACAGATGTCACCTTTAAGCGGGCTTTTTGTTGCCTTTGAGAATGAAGAGTCCATGCTTTCATACCAAGTGTGAGCAATAAGTTCGATATCCGGCGCAAAATTGCAATTGATGTACAAAAAACAATTGTTCGCCCTTGGCCATGAACACTTAAAATGTAATATAAATAAGATTCTTTATCTTCTTCACTGCATCTATAAAGACAGTAAGCCTAGACAAGTAAGCACATTATTGTACGAATTATAAATTGCATGAGAAGATGCATTGCAACTAACAGAACAGAGAAAACAAAAGAAAACCAACTCTGTTTTAGCAACACTGTTAACTATTTCACAAGACCCATATGTCAGAGCTAAAAGAAAGTCTACAGCAATGAGATGAAAGTCTACAGGAATGAGATTCTACAGGAATGAGATCAAAGTCTACAGCAATGAGATTGACTATATCCCATATTAACAGAAGACGGCATAAATGATAAATTAATCTCACGAGGAAAAATACAACAAAGACATCAGTGATACGAGAGTACAATGTCAGCCTAAATCTTGCGTCCACTTGGAACATGAATTGGATATTGACCCAAAGGTCCAAATGTCACAAACAATATACAGATTTGAAGCTATTTTGGGTTTCTCCTTTGATGTTTGCTATTCTCTAAGAGGGGCGTCTGAAATCTAAATATACTTCCAAGTCTTCCAGGTCTAGTATGTGAAAGAAAAATGGTGTAAAGTTATGAAGTGATGAAATATTAAGAAGCGTTTGTGCTTTCTTATCTTATTATACTCTTTATATGGATGCCACTGAATGTTGAGTTGTATCTCAGTATCTCTAGAATGTGATCCTTAGACTGGTGATTGTTTTGTTCTATATATCTAGGCGGTGGTATCCTTAGACCATAAGCTACATTACCCTAGAAAAAGTATATCTGCAAGTGCGTTAGTTTATCAGTTTCTCTGGTCCCTCCCTACCCGGTATACTCCAACGGCATAATATAAGATTTTCCCATTAAAACAGATCATATAAATTTTTACCATCAAAACAGGGCCAGGCCATTTTCAGATTTCCACTGTTATCAAGGCATCAGAGGCACAGATATATACTTTTTTATGGGATTTACAACAGAGACATCAGAAGACCAAATATAAGAATTGTCTGGCTATCTTTGTGGGGCATTCACTTGTGTTCCGCCGTCAAACCTCATATTGAAGGAAAAAAGTTTAGATAATACTAGCAATTAGTGATACATTATCTGAATCTAGAAAGACTTTGAAGTGTATAAATCTTGAATTAAATAAGTAAACCAAAATTTGAAATATTTCAATCTCAAGATGCTAAAGCCTAATTTCACATGTTACAAAGCCATTTACTCATGTATGTCCTTTCTCGAATTTCTTTCTGATCAATCAAAATAAACAAATTCTAGCAGAAGCCATCTCCACTTCAATAGGTGGGGTATTTAGCTTTCCAGATGCAAAACCTATTTTCACATTTTTCAAAACCATTTATGCATGTATGTCCATTCTTGAATTTCTTTCTAATCTATCAAGAAATAAATGCTTAAATTAGTTAAACCAGAAAATGTCTCCAGATGAGCAGTCATATTATGAGAAACAAATTAGAAGGTTAACCCCCAACCCCCAACCCCCAAAAAAAAGGTTCCACAATTTGACTAAAAGAGAAAAAGAAGAATGTTAGCATATTGACTGCAGAATTAATTATGAACAATCATTTTGAGGGGCAAACTTTTACTAAATTAATAACAAGAATAAAGGTATGGAAAAGTACTCAATAAATGACTCTTCGAGCTTATCAGCCATAATAGTTGCATTTGTCAAATCAACAATTGCAACATCAGATCTTATTCCTGCTCGCTCCGAAAGTGTTTCAATAGAACTTATTCCTTCAGTGCTAGCGGGTTTTGAAGCTGATGACGACCTCTTAAGTTTTT
The DNA here is from genome assembly GCA_012295165.1 of Asparagus setaceus. Classification (NCBI taxonomy): domain Eukaryota; kingdom Viridiplantae; phylum Streptophyta; class Magnoliopsida; order Asparagales; family Asparagaceae; genus Asparagus; species Asparagus setaceus. The sequence continues at coordinate 2,209,343 of CM022701.1, read as the reverse complement.
TACGGAAATTATCAGATAAAGCTATTGTGGCAGAGAACACAAACGTTTGCCTCTTCTTCCGCTGCAGATTTGGAACAGTTGTGCAAGTCTGATTGGTTTGGGAGGAGTGTTCCGCAGAATTACCAGACATTGGAAGCATGTCAATGATAGACTGTAATTCTCGAAAATGACCATTCGCTATCATTCTATCAGCCTCATCCAGGACAAAAAAAGATAAAGAGTGCAGCTGAAAAGGAAATTGAAAAACTCTCAATCTTTCATGAAAATAACAAAACAAAAATATCTAAGAGAAGTAGTTACCCTAATTTCTTAAAAGCCTAAGGCTATTCTTCAAAGAAATATTATTTGGTTTGCATGAGTTCTAGGAACAAAAGTTTCTATGAATCCTCAAAGGAACAACACAAGTGTAGTGATTGAGGGCATTACAAGACTACAAATTAATTTAGCTTGTCAGATTTTTAAACCACGCTGACAATGCATAAATCTAAACAAAACAACATGAAACTCTCAACATCAGAAGTAGAAAATGCATAACCAAGTATGAATGGCATGTGAACAACAAAAGAATTAGGTGGTTGTCTATTTAGGAAAAAGAAAAAAAGAAAAGGCAAACTCCCATGGTACAAAAGTGTACCAACACTGAGACAGTTAGACCCCTTTCTCAATAGAAAGGATCCCCCCTTTTTTTTGCTCCTTTGAGGACTAAAAGAGATTGCATTTGCTGATAGAAGTCTGTTGTGTCCATATGTGTGCATGTGTAATCTGAAAAGTATATTCAGTAGATAAATCTTTTAAATGGACATGAACCTAGCTAATATCTCTGGAAGTCCAAATGAGAATACAAATCACTTCATTTAGAGGAATAAAATTTTAATGATAAGAAGAAGCGTCCAAACGCATGCATAACAATAAACAATTTTTTTTCAACGTCATGGATGATGAAGGCAACATAAAGCAAGAGGAAGGAGATCAGGAAAGTGGAAAGATTAACCACTAAAGACTGACCTCAACAAGATGTTGATTTCCTCCAGACATGAGATCCCATAACCTTCCTGGAGTTCCAACAATAATTTCGGGCCTTCTTTTTAAAAGCCTTTCCTGCTTTTCTGAAGACATACCGCCAACTATGGGAACAACTTGAATATCAATATTCCTGGCTGCTGATTTCAGATGATCACAGACCTACAAAAAGTATTACCTAAGTAATCAGGGCTGAATAAAGTAATGATAAATATTTTGATAACGGAAGAATGACAACAACATCCCAACTCAGATCTTATTAGAAGATTAAGCACAAAGTAAGAAGTGGGATTAGAATTTTTCCAACTATTCATCAGAATGGCAATGAAGCCTGAATCCAAACTCCAATTGAAATATGAAAACTAGTTCATTAAATAAAGTGGGAAAAATTTACAACACGGCAAAGCATTGTACACAGCCTTAAGTCATAATATTTGAATGTCCATTTTTTAAGTAACTATAAATCCATTGAGAACCTATATGAAGTAAAAGGATCTGCACATCACAAAACATATAAAGCACCCAAAATGAGCAAATGAATTAACTTGGTATAGTCAGAAACATAAAATCAGAGAATATCAGATTT